>JANHMN010000013.1:1809044-1855064 GCA_030674055.1 Rhabdomys pumilio | reverse complement strand
GTGTGTGTGTGTGTGTGTGTGTGTGTGTGTGTGTGTGTGTGTGTGTGCCTCAACATACACACTAATGAGAGAGAAAAAGAGAGAGAGATTTCCTATCTTGATTCATATCCCCATTCTATCTCCACTCCCACCGAGGGTTAGCATGCCATGCTATCATGGAGGTTCTATTTCCAGGTCTTTTAAATGCCAGGGATGATGTGATAAGGTAACATTGGCAAAGTACCACACTGCTAGTAAATGTAGTATTGGCAGTAAATTACTACAACCCCTCACTTGCCAGTGTATGCCTCTGAGTGTTGTTCTAGCCTTAAAATAAGTTCAAATATGTTTGCATATTGTCATGAAATTCATTAACCTTTTCTGATTTCAATAGAGCTGTACGAAGTATGCCTACCTATTAGAAACCATGGGAACAAGGATAAATTGGATCACTTGGATATTTAGGTCTCTAGTTTCTTGTCATATTGAAAAATAAGTAGCACTGCAGGAATTCCAATATCCATGTCTTGCCACTTGATGCAGAAGGCATTTTGATCCATAATTAAATCTGTGCTCTTTCTCGCTAAGAGAATTGAAATATCCTATGGTGTTTTATAAGAAGTTTTGACATTATCTTTCCATTTAGAATCATGTTATGACAGTTTACAATTTTCCTTCTAAAAGGGCACAAAAAACCACATCACACGCTAATTGAAGACCTGCCAGTTCAAGCATTAATCAGATCTCTTTTGGCTAGACTGTAGCTTATAGTTATGCTAGATGCATATGTGAAATAAGGCAGTTACTTCCACCAATAATACAATAATGAAATATCCACTGTGCTACCATACATATTTCTAATAATAAAAGTTGTTTTTTCTCTCCTCCTTTTAACCTTTATCCTCATTTTTTTCTCCTTCTATAACAAAAGGATCTGAGCTCTCAGATTAACTGCCTGGATAGCTGTCTACTTAGATACATTAATATCTAAAATCAACAAAACATTTGACTATAAGGAAAAAATGAAATGTCCAATAAGATCTACTAGCTTGAAACCAAACTCAGTGTCACAGCAGGCACAGAAAAAAAAAAAAAAAAAAAAACCAGAAATGTTACCCCATGGGCTTGGAGCCTAATTTACAGATGGAATCATTTCTAACTACTGTTAAAAGAGAACTAAGTCAAATCACTTTCTTTTTGTTTTGTTTTGAACTTTTCAACAAACGTTTTACTTATAGTTAGTTACTGTGTAATGATCATTGTAAGGAGTGAGTTGGGGACTAAAATGAAAACAAATCAAATTCAGTCCTTAGCCTCATGGAGTATATATATTTCATTGGGTGTGGGGGGTGTTATTGAATAATTACTTTGCAAATTAATGATGCATTATAAGGAAATGTGTGTGTGGTACAGGACAAAGAGTCTTTTCTCTGTGTGTGAACTTTGAAAACCTAAGGGTTTTTAAAAAATTTATTTATTTATTCACTTTATATCCTGACCATGCACCACACACTTCCCTCTTCTCCTCCCAACTCTACCCTTACAATTTCTCCCCCTATAACTCCATGCCCTTCTCTGAGAGGGAAGCCTCCTTGGATACCACCCAAGCCTAGGACATCCAGTCCCAGTAGGTCTACGTGCATCCTCTCCCACTGAGGCCCAACCGAAGAGTCCAGTTAGGGGAAGGAGATCCAATGATAAGCAGCTGAGTCAGAGACAGCCTCTGCACCAATTGTTGGAAGACCCACATGAAGACCAAGCTGCACATCTGCTATGAACATGTAGGAAGCATAGGTCTAGCCCCTATATGGTTTTGGATGGTGGTTCAGTTTCAGTGAGCCCCCATGGGCCTAGGTTAGTCAACTCTGTAGGTCTCGTGGTGTCGTTGACCAGCTTGCTCACTTCTATCCCCAACTCTTAGGCAAGACTCCCTGAGTACTGCCTAATGTTTGGCTTTGGGTCTCTGCATCTGTTTCCAGATGCTGCTGGAAGGAGCCTCTCAGCAGATAATTATGCTAGGCTCCTATTTACAAGCATAACAAACTATTACTAATTGTGTCAGGGACTGGCTCTCTTACATGGACTTAATCTCAAGTTGGGCCTGTCATTAGTTGGTTATTCCTTCAATCTCTGCTCCTTTTTTTCTCTGTGTGTCTTGTACGCAGGACAAATTTTGTATTGAAGGTTTTGTGGGTGGTTTGATATTGATCAACCATGTTCATAGCAGTTTTACTCATAATAGCCAGAAACTGGAAACAACCTAGATATCCCTTAACTGAAGAATAGATAAGGAAAATGTGGTATATTGGTACAGTCAAATACTATTCAGCATTAAAAACAAAGAAATCATGATATATGCAGGCAAAAGGAACTAGAAAATATCTTGACTGAGGTAACACAAACCCAGAAAGACACGTATGGTATGTATTCATAACTGGACATTATCCATAAAGTACAGAATAACTATGCTATAATCCACAGACCCAATGAAACTAATAATGAGGGCCCAAAGGAGGATGCTTGAATCACACTCAGAAGGGGAAACAAAATAGTCATCAGAGGTGGATGGAGGCAAGGATCTGGGTGGGAGAGGAGGTAATGAGAACAGAGATGGGGGTCAGTTGTGGGGAAGGGGTGTGGGAGAGGGCTGGGAGTGAGAATAGCAATTGATGAAGGCATGTCTGGGAGTAGCTGGAGACCTGGAATGGAGAAGGTTCCAGGGAGTTTATGAAGGTGACCCTAGCTGAGACTCCTACCCTGGGGAATATGGAGACTACAGGGGTATATGGCCACTCCCTATAGCCATGCAGAACTTCCAGTAGAAGGAGAACCTAAGATTTTAAGTATGAAATTTTTCTCACTGGTAATCACAGAGAAAAGCAAGGGTGCATTTTGGGTAGAGCCTTATGTGTGTGTATATACATACATATATCTCCAATTTCAAAGAGCAGGAAGGGAAAGATAAACAAACAGTGAAAACTGGGACACTTTAGAAAGAGGAAAACGTTGATTTTCTTTTAATTTCAGGAAAGTTTCATGGACGTGGGCCTTGGAAGAAGAAGAAAGAATAGTTCTTCCAGTTTGAGAAACCTTTGTTAAACAAGTTATCTGTGTCAACATGAGCAAACAAAAAACATTGACAGATCCACAAGAAAAGAGAGAATATATGGCTATGAGAATTAGCAATATACCAGTGTCACTGTGCAAACAGCTCGGTTCCTCTTGATTCTGAGTTCCATCGCTTGACTATGCTGCTGCGTTGATTTTCAGAACCAATGATCTGTCTGCCCCCTCGCCTTCAGCTTCCGCTTCATCCTTGAACATCATTACAATATCAGCAACGTGTCAATCAGGTTTTCACTGAATGGGTGCATAAAAACATTTAAACCTCTGTAGAAAACTAACAATATACCAAAGACACAAAAGTTGTCATGAGATATCCAGAAAACCTTTCCAGTGCCCTGAGCAAGATCTAGTTAGAAGCAGGGCTCTCTCAGGCAAAGCCCAACCTCACCCAATTAGAGAAAGGGAGATTTGACCTCGAAAGGCATATGCAGTGCCTACTTACACAGACAGTGTATGTAATATAGCAGAACTGAGAAAACGTTAAAGAATCTCATCTTTAATATCAAAATTGTTAAACAAACAGTGAAGAAAATAATAGTTTAAAAGATAAATCTGTATAAGCACCTTGCGCTAACTGGCAATATCAGAAACTGGAGGATATGTGAGAGAGGTACAGAGGGTCAGGAAATTGAAAAAATATAGGTAGCAGCAGAGATGAGGAACTGGGGGGAGGGGTCTCAGACACCAGAGAAAAATGAGTCTCCCAGGATCCAACATAATGCGCAGAGAAAGGGGAGATAGAACCTATGGGGACTGCCTCTAATAGATAGGCACGGCCCCTGGTTGATGAATGGGGCCACCCACCCATCTCAAAGTTTTTTTAACTCAGAAATGTTCCTGTCTAAAGGAAGAACAGGGACAAAAACTGGAACAGAGACTGAAGGAAGGTTCAAACAGGAACAGCCCCACCTGTAGATACATCATGTCTACAGATAACAAACCCAACACTATTGCAATGGTTAAGAGGTACTTGCAGACAGGAACCAAATGTGTCAATTCCTAGGGAGGTCCGGCCAGCAACTGACCAATGCAGATGCAGATGCTTGGAGCCAACCATCAGACTGAACTCGGCGACCTGGTGGGGGAGCTGGCAGAAGGACTGGAGGAGCCTTCGAGGGGGATTGCTACCCCATAGGAAGAACAACATAGGCTGGTCTGACTACCCAGTTCTCACAAAGTCTAGACTACCAACCAAGGAGTGTACCTGGAGGGATTCATGGCTCCAGAAACATATGTAGCAGAGGATGACTTTGCCTGAAAGCCACAGGAGAAGAGGCCCTTGTTCCTGAGGAGGAGGTTTGATGCCCCAGAGTAGGGGGATGCTGGAGTGGTGGGGCGGGAGAGTGTGGATGGATAGGGGAACACTCTCATACAGGCAAAAGGGAGGGATGTGTGATGGGGGGTTGGTAGAGGAGTAACCTGGAAGTGGGATATCATTTGAGATGTAAATGAATGGAATGATTAATTAAAAAAGAAAAAGAAAAAAATGGTAAAAATAAATAAATAAATCTGAAGACATGGTAGTAGTTCATTTCTCCAGAAATAAATACTTTGTTCTGAAGGTCTTAGAGGAAACAAAATGTTTAGTTGCTGATTCCATTTCCTTCTGGAGAATTATGTGTCAGTTTTTTCTCCTGTGTGGATGTCAGGGATGTGCTTCTCTCTTTCTAGTAGGAGACACAGCCCCAGCAGAAGTTTCCTGAGCTCACTTCAGGATCTGTGGCACATGGATTGTGACTGTCCTCCAAATAGTCTCATACTAAGATTTTGTCTACTTTGAACTTGTACAGTCCATGTATATGCTATTATAACCAATGTGTGTTCATATGTGCAACTGCCCTAATGTGTCTGTCAAACACTATTTCCTTGTAATCATCCACCAGCTCTGGTTCTTGTACTGTTTCTATCCCCTCTTCACAATAACTCTTGAGCTTTTTGGGAGGGACTATAATATAGATGTTCTACTTAGTATATCACGTACTCTCTGTATCTTGCCCAGTTGTAAATTTCTGTAAATCATAATCTCTTGTAAAATGAAGATTATTTAATGAGGGTTGAATATGCCATAATCTAAGGGTGTAATGAGTAGTCACTAGGAATTGGTTTATATTATGTCCCATTAGCAGATTATTAAGCGTAGGGTCTCCCTTGGGGACTATGACCTGTATAGCCACGGGTTCTTCATTTAGATAACGATGGGTCCCATCTTGTAGAGAAGGCCTTAAATCTCATCAAAAATAGTTGACTACTCCCATGATATTTGGTCCAACAGTGCACCAGAGGGCCATCTTGCCATCAAGTTATATTTGTAGTTTTTTGAGAGCAAAACTGGGTAAGATTGATGATTACTCCTTTTCAGTAATTTACACCACACTTTCCAGCACTATGAAAGCTAGCCACTAAGAATGACACTACCATACAATATCTGCTTCATTTCTCCATATCCTATAATTCAACTATGTGGCATCTTCAGCAATAGGGACTTACCTTTCAAGTTCTGAAGAGTAAATAGGAACAGAAACAATAGTGAGAGGCTGTGGCACCTTATCAGTCAAAAACTCTAATAGAGGTAACTGATTACTCATGTTGGATTTTGTTTTTATCTGTTAGTCTGTTTTATATAGTAGGAGTATTGGTGCCCAGTAGAAGGGTAACTCCAGTAATCCAACAGTAAGCTCATTTTATATGTCTATATCTGAGGAAGATTCTGCAACAGCATCTGTCCATATGACTTGTTCAGAAGCTATTTAGCATTAGTAGCCTTTCCTGTGTTCCATCCTTTACCCCACTCTTCCACTCTTTTCCATGTAATCCTTCCTGTTCCTCTTCTCCTTTATCTCTGAGAAAATGAGAATATTTTCTTCATGAAATTGCTTTATATGGTTGTACAGTTTAATTAGAATACATCACTTCCAGTAAAGAAATAATGTTTCTTCTAAAGTACATAAAAACAACCTGCACCCTCACAAAAGCATTTCTATGTAGATACTGTTCTCTTTGGCTAATCAGCCAGCATTTATAATGGTTACAATAGTGGCAACCTGTACGTGTTTCACCATTTGCAAAGATTTGGACCTGAGTCTCAGTAGACTCTAACTGTAGATCCAACTTTGCAGCTTCCTTGTTCAGCTTTTAAACAGAAAATACTTGTTAACAAATCACAATTTTGTCTGTCTACAGAGTTCAGCTAAAAATGAGGACAGGTAAGATACAACAGCCATGGGGGGTTCTCTCTCCTATGGGAAAAGAAAAACAGTAGCAAAATTTTCAACAATGAATTGAAGATTTCCAGTAAGATAAAGGACTTCATTCTTTTTAAGCTTTAATCCAGAATAACTGAGATGCCAATATGTGTTTGATGTATAAAATTTGATGATTTTGGACACATGAGTACACATCCATGAGGTCATCACTGTAATCGAGGCAATGTTTGCCTGTGTATTATAAGGTCCCTTCAAAGCAGAAGGCAGTAACAGGAAATGAAGTTTTTCAGTCCAAACAAAGAACTGAATAATTTCAGGAACCATGAGGTTAAGTAGAAATCCCAGGAGTACATCTAAAGGAGCCTCATTTAACCTCATTTAGCCTTATTTTGTCACTATGTGCAAAAATAATGACAGGCTTTTGTCAGGAAATCAATGTGTTTATATAATAAGCACTGAGTTTTTTATACATGTGTCTTGGTTAGAGCCCATGAAACTTGTCTCAATGTATAAATATAAATATTTATAATCATTGGCAAGTTCTTTAAGTTGTAAGGAATGTTCTCCAGAGAGTCTGTATAATGTAAGGGATCAGTAGTGTCAGCTTTCATTAGCTGGTAGAAGGGGAAAGTTGGTTCGGAAAAGTCAGAATCCAATGTCTGTGATATCCTGTAGGAACAAGAGACCTTTTAAATTGTCATTTTGTAATTGGCCACTAAAATTATGAATAACATACCTTCTGTGTAGAGAAAGAGATTCTTAATTTTTATTTGATGTCATGGCCAAGTAAACACATTCAGATCTGATAAAATTGGAACTTATCCTTATAACATTGTTTTTCTGTACACTAACTCTACCAGCATAAAGAAGAAATCAATGCCACAAGAGTCTCAATCTAAACAAAAAGGATAAACAAAAAGAATAAACAAAAAGAAGAATAAACAAAAAGTCATCCATATAACTCAAACAAGTGAAGTCTTTGGGAGACTGGATGTGGTTGGTGGTTCTGATATTGCTGTGCATTTTCAAGCACACCATGCTTCTGTAAATCCTTTGTCATAAATTGTCTGCAAGTATCGTTGATTTCCCTATATGCATGCAAAGATATATGAGGAGTAATGTAATAAGGATATATTAAATAATATTGAGCATGGATCTGTCTCTAAAAGTAGGCAATGGTCATGGGAAGTAAATAAGATTCAAAGCTGATATGCCAAGGACTCAAGAAAATAAGGTCTTGTTTATGGGCTTTAAATCTTGGGCAATGTGTAACCACACCATTTTGTCTTCATGACAGACAAAGAGGGAAACAACAATGACGAGTACGGAGGTAATAAGCACTATTTGAATGTGTGCATATAATGGATTGTACTGCTATGCCTCTCTTCAGTAAGTACTGGACAGCTGTAGCAAGAACATTGCCAGTTTTATTCAGAAAGCTAAAGATTTTGACCTCTTTTATATACTGTACATGTAAAACCTTTTTGGTTAAGAGTCTCTCAAGGCTGATTTTAAAGTCTATGAAAAAAGATATCATGGAGGAGAAATAAAGATAGGATATTATTAGGTTGTAAGCTAGGTATTTTTCTACTCTTGGAGTTTCAGAAATACTCCCTCTAAAATACTTCAGAACCACATTAAATAATAACGCCCATTTACCAAGTAAGTCTCCTCACAACAGATTTACAATCTGGTGTTATTTATTCCAGTCACAACCCCCTACTCCACAGATATAATATTGACCCATTGTTATGGCTACCACTTTTTCTAGGTAAAACTTGCAGAAGACAGATACCACTGAACTTTTTCATGAAGGTGATGGCCCTAATGCCACTAACTAATGTCTTTTTTAACAAATTGGCCTCTGAATTTTGTGTGTTTCAGACTAGAACATATGGTTAAGAAAGGTACAAAAGGAGTAAGTAGGAACAACTTCCAGGGTTGCTTTGTATAGAAGAGGCTCAGCATTAGCTTCAACTAAGTTTCAATAGGAATCATTGCACAAAGTCAATTATAGTGCCTATGCAGTCAGTATGTACATAAGCATCCACCCATCTAGCCCTTCTATCTCTTACAGTGTTCCTTATGATCCTAAACATTTATCCTTGACCTTAGCATTACAGAATTGATTTGAGTGATTTCTTCATATGTCTGAAGATCTACAAATTTGACAATAAAATCTTGCATCTACTATTGTAGTGACTCTGCCTTTCAACTGAAGGGGGATTGGATGCTCTGTAAACTACAACAGAGAATTCTTGGTTTTTGCAATCATCTATTACCTACCTCTCAATGAGTCACAGTAATTCAATATTCTTTACAAATTATATTCTTTATAATTATAATTAAATATATAATTATAATATATTAAATATATATATATATATATATATATATATATATATATTTACCATGAGTCAGAGTCTGATGATTCTGCCTGTGTTCATGAGTATCAACACACCTTCACATTTTCATACATATGTTATTATATCTGTAAGATGTGACTGTACTATGATAAATTGTCAGAGATGACTACAGACAATGCTGTTCTTCATCAGCTCATTATAGAGTGATTCAGTGACAAATCTCCAAACTTCTCCTGGATTTCAATCTGACTCTTGGTTCCATTTACATCCATTGGTCATGTTCAAAAACTGAAAGGCAGTGGTCTTCGATGTGCTAAAGATGTACTGAAGAAAGGAACAAGAGACAGCAAGAAGAGCTTTCAGGCCATACATTCAAACCTGGTACACATAGAAGAAAAATGCAAAGGGGATTATGGTGCATTAAGAATGATGGACTGCAGAAATATCCAGAGAATGATGCAAAGATAAAAGGCTATTCAGCCTACCATCTTAGCTTTTTGTGAAAATGAACTTCTTACAATTCCCACCAAAGTTGGACTGTGTCTTGCAATATCGTGGATAGGGAAACATGGCTTTGACATCAAAATGAGGTTGCATCCAAAAAGGTAATAATGATACCTCAGGTCAACATTATTATGCTCCACAGAGGTGTGTCTTCGTAGCCACCTTAGTGCCTACTCTATGCAAGTATCTACCTTTTTGACTTATAAAACATACGCTAACACATGAAAAAATGTAGAACTCATAATTAGTTCATCCAAATTGAAATGTAGAACTCATAATTAGTTCATCCAAATTGAAATGATCTTGTATAAGATAGGTACATAAGTGATAGAATATATGATAGAACATTTATATTTTATTATATTTATAACCCTTTTAAAGTCACCTTTCAGAACTACTGACCCAATTGCATGTATACAAATTTTTAAAATTGGGTATATCAAGAGTTTCCCCCCATGGCAATGCAGTGCTCTCATTTTTGTGCTATGTTTTAATCTGAAACATCTAGTTATCCCACCTCCTAGACTCAGAAATCATGAGCATTTTTCCAAATCAAGTAAGCTGCAATACTCTGAGGTTTCCATCTTTTTTTACAAGATTATTCCTCCATGTTTTTATTCATTCAGTGTCTTATTCAAACTAGATACTCCTAGGGCCAGAGAGCCCATAAACCTGGGACCTTCAGCACTAAGAGCAGAGTCCTAAAGAGATGGTGCTTTTCTTCTTTCTCCTTCCATAGTTTATAGAAAAGTGAGCTTTATCCTTGATGAACCACACAAGCTATAATGTGTTTCTAACTATAGAAACATTAGTAAGAATAAAAAAGAAAGAAATTTCAATTGCTTTATTAACAAAGAACACACACATACATAATCATTGTCATCTTCATCATCATCAAACTCTTTTCTCTGCACAAGAAACTTGCATTTTCCTCAAGATAGACTTTTTCTAAATTATTAAGTCAACCTTGGTATTGGCAAAGTATTATAAATTAAAACTGAAGACTTCACATCAGATTTACTTCAGGACAAGTAAAAAGGTAAATATTCCTAGAATTATTCAGAAGATACTCAAAGGTATTTACAACAATTAAACTTTACCTCCAATAGGGTCATGCTGAAAACCAATGTAGTTATAGCATTAGTTTGACATAACTGCAATCCAGCTATTTTGACAACATTTGAAAAGAACACATTTGCTAAAGTTCACATTTCCAAGACTGCCAGCGCACTTACTAAATGTTCACTTGAGAATACCCTTTTGATGTCTTTTTTAACCAGAGTTTCCAACCCCTTGTAAAACCATATCTTCATCTATACCTAATACAGTAGGTCATAAGACAATGAACCTAACAGGACTTTAAGAGGACAGAAGTCATGTTTGAATGCAGTCCCTGGCTTATATTTTTACACGAGCTGTTCTTCCCTGTAAACCTCTGGCTCCTACAATGTAGATGCAAATGTACTAGCTGATCCCACCACACACAAATGTTTCCTGTCTGTGTGATAGCAGCCAGTGATGGATTGGTTCTCCTAAGGCAGATCATGAGTAGAATGCAATCACTGTGCATTCTAAAGATGTAAAACTGCATTCTACAAGGAAATGGTAAGTATCTGAGGTTATGGATATACTAATTAGCATGCCTGATCACTTTATTATGTATTAAAGAATTATGTGATACTCTACATATATCCACAATTATTTGCCAGTTAAGTCTGAAATGTACACTTTTCTTTTCTTTTTTTGGAAGATAATTTTTGTAGTTATATTTATGTGCAGAAAACTTAGTGTACATTTTTTTAACCCAGTTTAGTGGCGAGCTTTTTAGCCTTAGCCTTTTCCAGCTTGGCAATGTGAACCACAGACTTAGGACCCAGGACGTTACCTCCCCAGTGGCGGCAGATCTCATTATATCTGTCATTATAATTGGTCCTAATAGCTTCCACTAGCTGAGCCAGAGCATCCTTGTCTTCTGAGTTAACCTGTGTGAAGGCAACAGTGGTGCATGTCTTCCTGTGGACCAGGTGCCCCAGCCTGACCTTTCCCTTGATGATGCAGTAAGGCACCCCTATCTTTCGACATAGGGCAGGCAAGAAAACCATCAGCTCAATGGGGTCTATATCATGGGCAATCACCACCATCTGAGCCTTGTTCTCCTCCAAGGTGGTGACTATATTGACTCCTGCTCAGAGGACAGGTGGTCTCTTAGTTGAGTCATCCTCTACCAGGAGCTTTCTTCTCAACACGGGCCACTAGCCTTTGTTTCTTCTCTTGCTTTGTCTCTGGCCTGTACTTTTGGGCAAGCTTAAGCAGCTGAGTAGCTATTTGCCTGTCCAGGGCCTAGATGAACTGGTTAATGGCAGGGGGTACTTTGAGACGCTTATAGAGGGTGGCTCTTTGCTGCTGCAGCCTGATATAGCAGGGCCATTTAACTAAGCATGTTAGATCTCTTTTGGGCTGGATGTCCTTCTTGTGCCTTTTTTCAAACAAAGGATTGGCCATCTTTTTGGCCTCTTGTTTCTTGACTACGGCAGGGGCCAGGGCCACCTTCTTCCCCTTGGCCTTTTTTCCTTTGGGTATCTTGCTTCGCTGGAGGAAAGAGCGCACATTTTCAAAAACATAGCTAGGTGACAGTTCAGAAATGTGGCAAAAGTAATAAAACCAAAATGCAGGAAATTACTAATCAGCAAAAGAATAGACCAATTAACACGAAGTGGGTGATTTCAAGAAGTTTTAAATATATTTTATTAAAATATGAATATATCACTCATTCCTCCCTCTCCACCTCCAGGCCTTTCCAGCTACACTCCTATAAAACCCTCCCACAATCCTCACTCTCAAGTTGACAGCCTGTTTCTTTAACTATTGCTCTTACATATGTGTGTGCTGAACATGTATAAATACAAGTATTTTCATTCTTACAGTAGTTAACTGCGATTTTCAGAAGAGCTGTTTTTAAAACTGGTGAAGTCACTGAGTAAATACATGAGACCAGGTTTTCTCTCTAGTCCATTATCCCTCTTAAGATCCCTTAAATGTCTGCTTATACAAATAGGTTAATTCATCTACTCTTTCATCCATGCATGCATGCATTTATACCTTTATTCTGTTAATGTACAACTCATGCAAGCATTCCTCAGTAATTTCTACTTCATTTGTTGCAAAGGCAATGTTTTCTGTGGTGCTTCTGATAAGGGAATATGGGCAAATGATGAAAATAATCTTTGAAACAATGAGATAGGCAGGCACTATTATGCTTTGTTTTCTGTGGCTCCAGTGAAAAACATAAGCCTGTGCTATGATTTCAGGTCTGACATTTTGGCTTTATGGAATAACAACTGGTTTGAAAGGTTTTACTGGATGAGTTGTCTACAAATACCCAATAGAATTTGATGTCTGTGAACAATGTACACGCATGAACATTTAATGCCTAACTCTGTTTTGTAAGCACTGAAAAAATGGCCTTTCACTTTATATGGTCAAGGTCAAAAGAGTTAAGCCCAAACCAAATGAAAAAAGAAAAATTTCCAAAATCTATATGCACCAAGAAAGTCTAAAAGTCTCTGGGGTACAAAGAACACTTTCTAGTTGGGCTTTGTGTTTCTTCTGTTCCTGGCTGTTCAGACACATACCCAAGCAATTCAATATCATCACAGGCTACTCACCTTCCCATTTCAACCTTTCAAATAGTTTGTACCAGGAAATCACAAGGGCCCTGATCATCACTCTCAAAAGAGGGAATCATTCTGCCACCACATCAAAAGCATTTGAATAGTTCTGCTAGTTACGGAAAAGGTGGAAGCTAAAATGTTGAAACTGCAGCATTATTATTTTGAAGTGAGATAGCAATTCCATCAGCTCAATCGGCAAAGACTGTACATGCCCAGAAAACCAAAGGCCCAGGCTTGCACAATGCTTTGTGTCTCTTGCACTTGATTAATGTTTATTTTCCACATGCTAATCTCCACATGGCCCTGTTATTCATTAAGAAACAATAGAAGAACAGTCTGAAGTTACTTTAACACCTGTGAATTCTCACAGGCTTCAACTAGAAATAGGAATCCCTTTTATTAAGTGACTTTTTTTTAAACATTAGAGGTTTGAAGTTCAACTTCTGCACTGAGACTATATTTTCATAAGAAACTCTGTTTTAATTTTAGTGATTATATGCAATGGGACAGAATTAGAGAGGCTAACAGATGTATAGGTTTAGTATTCTGACAATGGAAGTATAAAATATTTCTCAACTTTGACATCAGTGGGACTTTAAAATCTGCACAGTACCACATGTGCAGCATACCCTCTCTCAGTTAAGTAAAAAGGGATTATATATCATGAAGAATTTCCAGGAACCATGGGATCCTCTAGGCCTTGTGTCCTTTGTATACATAACACTTCAGATTTTCTTCACTGAGTATTTCTCCCAGGAACGCCTGGATGGTCTGGATTCTGCTAAAGGGTTAATAATTTCTTTTCACAAGCTTCTAGAGTAAATGAGCAAAAATGGTAGGACGTCTCTTTCTGAAAGTATGACTGGCTCTATAATACATGCAAATGTACTGATTTCCCTCCAGTTACTCAATATTGAGCCTCACAGTGTTGGCTTCTTCAGTGAGGCCCCCTTTTAAATTATCCACACAATTGTAATATACAGTAATATTTTTATCGTTTAAAACTTTTTTAAAAAAATTAAAATAGAATGTTCATATTTTTCTTCCTTTTCTTCTTGATGAAGTCCTATCCACCTTTTTTCTTATTTTCTGTGCACTTGTTACCATAAACCAGGGTCTTATTACCTTTGAACTTATCATTTACCCTCCATATTTATATATATATTTCACATTGGGATATTTTTTACATATCATATAAAACTTTCAATTATTTTATTTCTTATGTGAATACTACTTTCCTATATTCAAGTGGTTATATATAGAAAATAATTGAATTTCGCATATTGAACATACACATTCTGCACCATATTGAACTCATTGTTATTAGTAGATTTTAAGTAGATTCTTTAAGGTTACCTACTAGCAAAAGTATGACTAGTTTGAATAGAGGAATGTAGTAGTTTTTCTTTAAATCTTGCTCTATGCTATTTTTTTAATGTTTATAATTGAAATAGAATTGCTTCCCTTTCTCCACTCCTATTCTTCCTTCCAGAATCTCCTTGATGCTCTCCCTTGAGACCCTCCCCAAACCTGCCCCATTCAAGTCGATAGCTATAATCTGCTGAATCCTTTTTGTTGGATATATAGAGACAGAGGGAGAGAGAGAGAGAGAGAGAGAGAGAGAGAGAGAGAGAGAGAGGATAGAGATAGATATATAGACTGTTCTATATAGAACCTCTACTTCAGTGACAAACAAAACAAAAAGTTCCAAGATCTTTTAACATTTCGAGAAACTTTAACTGTCCGAATAACTGCAGAGTGTTTTTTTCTTAAATATATTCCACTTATAAGTTAATTAAACTTCACTTCAAAAACTCAGTGAAGTGATTCCTAGTGATATTCTGCTGTATTCATACGTTGGTGTCCTGTCATCAGAGACTTACTCCAAAATCAGATGAGAGTGGACACAGAGACCCACAGTCCAAGGGTCCTAACTTGCAGGTCTCCACATGAATATTTTCTAAGACAATATTTCCCAAGGGAATGCTCATTGCTTTAGATTTTTTTTTCACAAAGTGCAACCTAACTGATGATGATGTATTTATATAAGGGTTTACAACAATGTTTCTTACCTTAACCAATCTGTCCTGCAAGCAACAAGTACAGATCTGCCTTTGTGACTGTGGTGTTTTGATTATGTTTGGCCCATGGGAAATGACACTCTTAGAAGGTATGGCCTTGTTGGAGTATGTTCATCACTGTGGGAGTAAGCTTGGAAGTACTATGCTCAAGTTTCACCCAGTGTAGAAGAAAGTCTCCTCCTGACTGCCTGTGGAAGTCAGTCTCCTCTGGGCTGCCTTCAAACCTCCAGCACCATGCTGGCCTGGACACTGCCATGCTCTCTGACATGATGATAATGACTAAACCTCTAAACCTGTAAGCCAGCCCCATTTAAATGTGGTCCTTTACAAGAGTTGCCTTAGTTATGTTGTTCTCCATAGCAATGAAACTCTAATTAAGACAGTGGTGAATACCAACTTGAAAACATGGTAAACACTTTGTAATGCAAGAATAAGGACTTCCATCTTGCACACACCCCTGGTGTAGTATGTGAGACTTTCCCTCTACCTTCCTTTGTGAGCATTTCTCCCAAACAATGAAAGCCCAAATACTGTAACTAAAGTGAATATACCCAAACCTCAAGGAAAAAAAAAACAAAAAACAAAAAACAAAAAACAAAAACCACAGTCATCTAAGTAGTTTATCAATGCAAGCTGATATTAACATAAACTTGAAAAAATGAGGTTACATTAAAGGATGTCAGAGATAGGGCATGAGATTATCAATTTGGACCCTTCAAGGAAATCTATCTGTTAACTAGCTCTGACAAGACATTTCTTTTTCTCATGAAGCTCCTAATTTAAATGTCATATCTCACAGAGATCGCACCAAAAGACTCAAATGTAGCTCTCTCCTGTCCATGTCACTCACTAATGCCTCAACTTTTCCTCTTTGCATCTATTGCTGAGTTTATAGTATGTATTTATTTTTTTTCTGTTTGTTCTAATCTTCTGGAAGACTTGGTTCATTTTATTCATCTCTACCTCTGAGGGTATAGATTATTGGTGGTTACAGGTACTCATTCAATAAAAGATTCTCCTGAGCTTGAGATAGAGTTATAGCCTGATATGCTTGTGATAAGTGGGAAACACCATAAGTGTAAAATGCATAATACAAATAGCCTACTGATCAGGATAGCTCAGTTATTCACTGGAAGCATCAGCTGCTCTGATGATCTCGAAGCTGACTTCTCTGCAGCTCACCAACAGGACAATTGTAGCATATTTATTGCAAAAGAAGATTAAAATTCAAAATCCACTCAGTAATTTCTACTGAGTGTATATTCATGCTGCACCATCATTAAGTTGAGAAAGCAAATTATTGTGACATGGGGTCTGTTTGTAGAAGACATAAATAAAATATGAACCATTATTTCCAGCTATACAATTAGGAAATCAAAAGATGGGGAAATGAGATGAAAAGATCTAGCCTAGGACATGTACACCAACCAAATATTATTGTAAGGATTACATGGGAACCAAAGGAGTAAATAAAATAAAACCTGGAAGCTCTTAAAACACACATAAATACACTAATTCATATATTTGTACAAAATAGAAAATGGAAACTTATTTTTGAAAACTACCATTTTATATAACACAACTTTTGTAGAAATTATATTTCAGATATGCTAGGCACAAAAATTTAGCACCTAAGAACTTGGAATTTTTACCTTAATGTATGCATCTCAGTCTGCTTTATCATACTGATTATTGTACTGGTTTTAAGCTTCCAGGAAAAAAAGCTGTGTGTCTGGGAACAGGGCCTTCCTTGGCCAAGGAACAAGCTGAAAGAACCCACCTGTTTCTTTATGCTCTGAGAAGCAAAGCATGTGATTCAGTCACTATAGCAAACTTTCTAAAGCTTTCTCACCAAGAATCTTGAGTACTGGTAACTAGTAACCCTGTCTCCAGCATGTATGGCCTCTCAGTGTACCATAGTCATGCCATGCAGACCTCCTGAGCCAGAGACATGAGAACAATAGTTAGGATACACGCATTGCTACTCTACCATCCCCTCTCCCAATTTCTTGCTTTCTTGTAGACTATTGGGATATATATGGATAGAAACATTGGCCTCTTCTGTTTACTCTGTCCTAACAAAAGTAGACTGCCTTGAACCACATTTGCTTTTTACAATTTGCCTGCCTGCCTGCCTGCCTGCTTGCTTGCTTGCTTTTTTTCTTTCTTTCTTTCTTTTTTCTTTCTTTCTTCTCTTTCTCTCTTTCTTTCTTTCCTTCCTTCCTTCCTTCCTCTCTTCTTTCCTTCATTCTTGCCTGTTTTGCCTGCCTTCCTTCTTTCCTGCCTTCCTGACTTCCTTTCTACTTTTCTGCCTTCCTGATTTTCTTCCTACTTTCCTCACTTCCTGTTTCCCTTCCTGCATTAGCCTAGAAACCAAAGATTGCATAGATATGTCATCATATTCAATTTGTTTTACATTGTTTAATGTTGCATAAAATTTCATTATTATTTAGTCAATAATTATTCATTTCAATTACAAATTTATTGTGTCATGAAATAGTATCTTCATATAGCATTTTAAAAATATCCTTAGAAGTTGCCTCTTAATACTACTTGTATAAAGGATTTTCTTTTCTCCCAATTTATCCCTTCAACTAAACACACAGTTTAACTGAGTCTATATTTATAGACTTCTTGATCGTTGCCAACTTAATTTCTCTTCATCAGTTGGTCAGGCTACCCTTTCCCAAGAGTCATATCTTGTCTGGATTTCCCTTCTATTCCAAAAATGCTGTCTTCTCTAATATTTTCACTTGCATAGCTTAATTTTATTATCTGTTATTAAATATAAACTACCTGCCAATACCTGGTGAGTTTTCACTTTGATAAGAGGCTCCTTCATATGAGAACAATTGCAAACCACACTTCCAACAGTTTCATGCTTCATGAGGGTCCTGATATTTGATATTTAAATTCATGAGGAGCCAACAACAGATCCATTCAGACCCACGTGTGGACATTAACAGAACAAAGCACTTGAATCTTTATCTGGTATAAACTGATGTTAGAACAACAATTCCTCATTTCTCAAAGAAAATTCTTGAGTAAATGAGTCACAGACTAATTTTTTTTGATAAAAGAGAGAAAGGCAATGAAATTAATATAATCTTATATGTAGTGCATATATATATGTATATATAATAATGTTCACTTATAATCAAGTGGAGGAAGTTTTGTCTTAGAATGACCTATTTCCATTGTATAATTAAAAATATGTTTTTACAAGCATTCCAAGAATTGTATGACAGTATAGGAATAGCAGATTTGTGTGTGTGTGTGTGTGTGTGTGTGTGTGTGTGTGTGTGTAAAAGCTCTATACTGCAGAGTTACATGGAATTTCTAAAGCTAAAATGAGTTAATTCTCCTCATTTAAATTAAAATGAGTTAATTTACCTTGTATAGAGGTAAAAATGGCTACTTGTTTTACAACATACATAAATGTTCATTGCTATATAAGCAGTGAAAGTCAGACCCGCCTTTTGTATAAACATATATCCTTGTTTCTAAGTCTTCTGTCTTAGCATAGATACAAGCATTATTAATGAAATAAAGTATCTCATCTGATGAAAGGATGCAGGCGAAGGAAAGGTGAGCATGTGGCAATGATTTCTGACAATTAGACAAATAATTAGCAGCTGCCTACTAACAAAGTACAATTATCCAGAGTAGTCTAATGATTACCAGTCATTCTAGTGAGAGGTTTTTTTGGTTTTTTGTTTTCTGAGGGTTTTTTGTTGTTCTGTATTGACCTCTGAGCAAGTACACAAAGGCACAGGAGAATAAAAGCACTTGACAAAATTTTCTCCCAGTTGCCCATCACTGCATTTCCTATTGTCACACCTTGTTGGTACTCTGGGGAAGTGCTCACAGCAGCTCTGTGAGGTTTCTAAATAATACATCAAAACTGGGCTCATCATTTACCTTCATCATTATTTTTCTATGTCACTAGCTGAAGTCCTGTGTTCATGCTCATTTTGAAATTCTGTATTTATCCTGGGTTGCAAGGTTGGGGGAGGAAATAAAGAGCACTATGAAAGAGAGAGAGAGTGTCATGCAAAAAGCATCGTATGGGATCAATAGATAAACAAAGACGTACAGTGGAAATTGCAGGCAGAAAGAAAGATGCTCATTACTTCTGACATAGAATTGTATGTCTTCCTTCTCTACTCACAAGTCTGTAGGGACCCAGAGATCATCAGTTGAGTGTGACATTCTGTTCTGTCATAGCTGTATACAAAAAACTACGATGTGGAAACTACCGAGAGAATGGCACCTGATAGATGGAAATGAAACATCCTTCAGAACTAATCACCAAAAAACAAATTCTCATCAGAGGTGGCTTTGAATGCAGTATGCATTCCAGCACATGCATCGGCCAATATTTCGAAGTAGCTGTTTTTTGTTAAGTAGTCTATAAATTATTTACAGAGCAAAAATAAAATTTGTGATCTTCAGAACAAAGGTCTTGACAAATCTATAAAATCATAATGTTCTTCTTACAGGCAGTATTCTCTTAAGAATAGTGACACTGTCAGTAAATTGAGAGTCTAATGAAATGTTCAAAGTAATAATTTTTATTCATTTTAACATATTGAACATTTTTTGAGTAATTGTGTTCCCATCAGGAATTTCAAACTATAATGAAAAAAAAAAAAGATTTATTTTGCAAAAAAAAAAAAAAAAAAAAAAGTTTTACTTTGGCAATAGTTAATGCCAACACTATTTTCTACTAAATGAATTTAGATAACATATTTATCAATATTAATTTTAATAAGACTGCACAAAAAAAGCCACTCATTCTCTAGCAGAAGCAAGTTTTGTCATATTTAAATCAGATCATTTCCCTAAAATGTTTTGAAGAAAATTAGAAGACTTTTTTATAGTTTGAGTAAAGACCTATTAGGGGACTCTTAGCCTCACATTCTCAGAGTTGTTTGGTGTCCCAGCTGCCTTGTGTTTTCCAGAGTGGAAAAAATAGGCTCTGAGCATCTAAAATTCCTATCTCTTTCCCACTCCCAGCGAAATAATATATTATAAAATCATTTATCTGCTTGTAGTATATGTGTATGAGTGTTTTGCCTACACATATGCTTGTGTAGTACATGCATGCCTACTAGCCAGGTAGGCCAGAAGGTCATCAGTCTCTTAGAATTGGAGTTACAGATGGTTATAAGCCACCATGAGGTTGCTGGGAATTGAACCTGGGTCTTCTGGATAAACAATCAGTGCTCTTAACCACTGAGCTATCTCTCCATCTCTACTCCCCCCAGCCAAAATGTTTTGATCCTTCCCTTATTGCCTTTTTTACTTCACAGTAAACTCCAGTCTCCAATAACAGTGAAATAGTGAAATCAAATGTTCGGTCTAGCCTCTACTCTGAAACAGAACTTGCATATATCGTGCATATGCTCCTTCAATTTTTCTATCACATCTGCATCTGCTAACATCAAAAAAATAGTTTCACAGAAAGATGAAGAGAAAACCTTCCAAGCCACCTTCTACATCAATTCTTATGGCGTTTGGGTGTCTCTATTACTTTAGTAAGAGGTTACTAGATAAGAAAATAATATCCACTGAGAGTGTCATTGATTGTTCTCAAATTTCTCTACAAAGGCACACATGTCCTGTCCTCAGGGTCACTCATGATTATGATGCAGACAAAGTGGATACAGAGGACTAACCACCATTTTGTTTTTACTTTTTTTTTTTTTTTTTTTTTTTTTTTTATGGAAAGAAACAGGCATACTTAGGAATGGGTACTTTATTTTATTTTTTTAGTTCATTTTACATCCTGATCCCAGAACCCTCCCTCCTCTCTTCCCAGTCCCAAATCCCTCCCCCATTACCTCTTCTTTTGCCTCAAAGAAGGGGAGCACCCCTTGGATACCAGCCCACCCTGGAGCATCTAGTCCCAGCACATCTTCTCCCACTGAGGCCCAATCAGGCAGTCCAGGTAGGTGGTAGGGGATCCAATGCCAGACAACAGAGTCTGAGACAGCCCCTGTTCTGCTTCTTAGAGTACCAACATGAAGACCAAGCTGCACATTTGTTATAAATGTGTAGAGTGTCTAGCTACAGCTCCTATATACTCTCTTGTTGGTGGACCAGACTCTGTGAGCCCTTACAGTCCCAGGCTAGTTGGCCATGTAGGTCTTCTTGTGGTGTCCTTGCCCCAAGACTTTATCTTTATCCCTGCACATTTTGTAGGCAAGACAGATTTTGAGTTGAAGATCTTACAGGTGAATTGATGTACCCCTTCTTCTGAGAGTCCTGCCTAGCTACAGGAAGTGGCCACTTCAATCTCTATATCCCACTCTGAAAGAAATCTTAGCTAAGGTCATCCCCATATATTCTGCATATCCTCTCCTGTCACAGACCAGCAGTTACCCAGTTCCTTCTCTCTATCACCTCCCATGACTATTAATTTTCCCTTCTGAGTGAGATTCACATATCCTCCCTTTGGACCCTCTTATTACCCTCTTTCTTTGGGTGTGGCTTATAGCATGTTTGTCCTGCATTTTATGAAAAATGTCCACTTATAAGTGAGTATATACCATATGTGGCTTTCTGGTTCGGTGTTACCTCACTCAGGATGATATTGTCAAGTTCCATCTATTTGCCTTCAAAATTCATGATTTCTTTGTTTTTAATTGCTGAATAGTATTCCATTGTGTAGATGTAACACATTTCCTTTTTCCATTCTTCACTCGAGGGACATCTAGGTCGACTCCAGTTTCTAGTTATTATAAATAAAGCTACTACAAACATAGTTGAGCAAATATCCCTGTGGTATAGCAGGGTATCTTTTGGATATATGATCAGGAGTAATATAGTTCTTAAGGGAGAAATATTCTGTTTTCTGAGAAACTGTCAAAGTGGTTGTTCAAGATTTCACTCCCACCAGCAATGAAGAAATTAGATGCCAAAAGTCCAAATGACTCAATTAAAAATGGGGTACAGAGCTAAACAGAGAATTCCTAACAGATGAATCTCAAATGGATGAGAAGCGCTTAAAGAAGTGTTCAATGTCCTTAGTAATTAGGGAAATGCAAATCAAAACAACCCTGAGATTCCATCTTATGCCCATCAGAATGGCTAAGATCAGAAACTCAAGTGATAGAACATGCTGGTGAGGATGCGGAACAAGGATTAGCTATTTTAGATACCAGTAGTTCTAGACCTATGAGGCTGCACCAAGTTGAGTACCAGGACTGAGGTAGATAGGGTCCCAATAGAGAAGTGTGTGTGCTGTGGATTTAAAAAGAAATATTTGAAGAGGAACTGACAGGTCTTAAGCCATGATATCAGCAGTGGGAACCTTAAAAACTACTCTGCATTACATACAGATGAGTTCAGTAACAGTCAGCGCAGGTTATTGTGGTCTCTTAAGAATCCATAACAGCTAAGAAGCTGTTAGCATCTATCCTAAAGATTTACATCTTTAAAGAACTCGCATCAAACGCTACAAAGTAACATCCCCATCCCACCTCCTTTCATCAAGTACGTATTTTGTTAAGTTAATCAATGATACTAATTTTGGTTTAGCTTTCTCTTCAGATTTAAAATTTGACACATATAATTAAAAAAATCAAAGCTTGTAAAATTAGCGTTTTTATCATGTAAGAAAAAGATCAGTCATCATGTGAAGGATGCTGCATTAAGTAGTGATTATTGTATTTGTATTACCTTCCAAGAATAAATGTTCTGCTGGATGTTCTACAAACACCAAATATAGTTTTGTATTTTTTTTTAAATGAGGCAACTAATAATCACAAATGTTACAGACATGCTCACCATTCCTCGTTCATCATGGCCCAGAGTTGATAAGCAAATATTGACTTTGAAAGATCATACCAAATTGTCCCTCATCTCTAGTTAACTTTCTGCCTTGAACAAATAACCACTGGAGTGTCTCTATGGGATAATCTTTTTCTTGTCTATTATCATGATTGTAGAAAACTCCCCTCTTAAATATCTGTAAACAATTTGGCAATTTACACATGTAAATGTGTAATGCTAAAGAAGTGCAAAGGTTTGATGCAAAAGAAGGAGTAGGGGTAATGTTATCGTTACTTGTAGTAATGAGTCACTTTAATTCAATATGTCTTCCACCTTCTTATCTCAGATCTTCAGGTAAAAGCACCAAAATGTGTTCTAGAGCAATGGGGAACGTGTCCTAGAGATGAGAGGTGTTTGGATACTCAAAGAATCTATTTCCATTCATACCAGATAAACAATGACCGATGGTTGGTTGACTCGGGTATCTGTAGCACCAAAAGAGTCCATTATAACATGATGTCAACTTACCGAATCACTGGGTATAACTACATCACTGAAATGTCTCCTCACTTCCTGCAACTGCTTACCACTTGTAAAATCTCAAGTACTTTGTGAGTCTTGAAACTTTCTTGGAAGTTGCTTGAAACTCTGAGGCACAATTCTCCATCCAAGAGAAATGTTCCAAAGCATGAATAACTGTTGACCTGCCTGATATTTTGGTGCTCTTGGCAGACTGGCTTGTATAGAATATGTACGCTGCCTTGGTACCTGTGTATGTAATTAATCACAAGTCTTTCTGAACCCAAAGCCCATAGTCTTTCTTCTAGGTTGCAATATATGAAAAGAAAAAGAGACTACGTTTTACATCAAGGGCACTAAGTTACTTCTAAAGTCAAACAAAGTGTGTGAAATTATACCTTAAGGATAATTTTATAACCAGACCTTCTTCTGATATGAGTATTCAAATAAGAAATACCCTAGTACCTTAAAGACAAAAAAATGTACCCAAACCACTCAGTTTTTCAGGGTCATCCATACCCTGCCCACAGAGCAGTACTGGGTCATCATCGGCATACAGGTTGGTGCTGCATCTCCTTTGAGGAGTATAGACAACCTAGTTCAGGTCTCTGCTTTCTCCTCTCCTGGTTTGTCATCTGCTCCACCATTGTTTCCTTATCAAATTTTCACTGCTGAATTCTCAGCATCCTTAAGACACAGGTTGTAGTAGAAGAGAGGGGACATTTGTCTGTGTCCAGTATTGGTTACAGCTGTTCCATAGTTGACCCCTTCATGCTGTGTAGTAATAATTATTAAAACAATGTGATCCAGGCATCACTAGGGCAGAGCCCTTGTGGCAGATCATCAACCATTAAAGAGCACTCCACTCCTTTCCTCCTCTTTCCTTCCTCACCTTCCCCTTCCTTTCCCTCCCTTTCCTTCCCTTCCCCCCTCCCCTTCCTCCCCTCTCTTCACCTTACCCTTCGCCCTCTTCTCCCCTCCACTTCCTCTTCTCCCTTCCCCTGCCCTTCCCTCCTTGACCTTCACCTCCCTGCTCCCTCCCTCCCCCAACTCTCCCTTCTTTCTTTTATCTTGCTTTCCCCCCATTACTACCTTTTAATTTTGCTCTCTTTTTGCTTTCCTACCTTCTGCACAGAAAAACAGAATGAATCATTAGTCCTGTTCTCTTGATCTTTTACTTCCTGGTCTCCAGATCACGTGCCAATAAGGTTTGTCAATTATAAAATGCTTAGTCACCAGCATTTTTTTTTTTTTACAAAAGTTCAAAGTGAGTATCACCAGAGGACACTTGTATGTCTATCATAGAGTCTGTGTGCTGTATGTATACTATTAGTTATAAATAGGAGCATTTATATATTTTACCTTTTGTACTTTCTTCAAAAACTTATCCAAGATAAGAGATAAACACTAAACTATCACCTTTATCAATATTTTAGAGCCAATAATTAAAATTATTAATTCACATAAATTATTATTCTAAAAGTAAGCTGGTTGTAATCCTAATAGATATAAAAAAAACTGTTGAGAAAATAAAAATTGAAAATATGTAGTATAGGTAGACATTTCAATTACTAACAGAAATTGTTGTCTAACAGTGTCATATTTTTAAGACTGGGCCAAGTATCCTGTTGCTACACCTTTTACTGGCTAATTATAAAACTAACTGTATCTATTTGTCAAAACACATCTGGTCATAATAGAAAAGAAAAAATAGTTTTTTCTGAGTAATATAAATACAAGAACCAAAGTGAACTATTTATAGGAGGCTATAAATTTTAAAAGCAGCTAGCATTTTGTGAAAGATGCAGTGTTGTGTATAAATAAGAGACAGCCTCGCATTTGTTTGGCGATGTTATTAAACACTGTAAAATTCCAACTTTGAAAACTGGAGTTTTATTTATGGAGCATTTTCTGTGTGTGTGTGTGTGTGTGTGTGTGTGTGTGTGTGTGTGTGTGTGTGTGCATGCATAGACATGCTTATTAGTTTGTGTATACTTTCTAATTTTAATTTCTTCCAGAACACATGTTTGGTTATGCTATCATTTAACGGAATAGTTCAGGGACAAGCCAGACAAAGCTTAGGGCTTTCTCCGGTCACTGTTCACCCAACTGCTGATGAAATACTTTCTCTTTGTAGTCTATACCTGCTTTTAACTTTTCCTTTATCTCTTGGTACTTTTAAGCTTCATTTTTACTTGATGTATTCATTAATTGGAGTGATAAGTTTTGGTTTTGGCTCATGGTTTGAGGGCACAGTCTGTAAGTGGAGTGGAAACCATGGCTAAGAGGAGTGAATTTCACCTGTGACATCAGGAGAATAAGGCTGCTTGCTCACATCTAGGTGGATCAGAAAAAGAGAGACAGGTCAGAAAGTGGGGCCAGCTTGTAAGGCAAGGCTCATGTCTCAGTGACCTACTTCCAAGGAGGCTCACTTTCTAAAGGTTCTAAAACTTCTTTAAACAGTGCCACTAGATGAAAGCAAACTACTTTACACCCCACCTCTCAACAACCAGTATTAATACTCAGAAGACAGAGCCAGATCCAGAGGCAGGGCATTGCTACAACGAATCAGTTTCTTCTGGATATAGCAGAAGAGATGGACAAACTGTAACATTTACCTTGGCATAGATGTTCTGACTAACTTGTAACCAGAGATAGGAGCTTCTCTTTCTTTTGCTTTTGAAGAATTAAACAAAATAAGCCAGATCTTCAGCTTGATTCTGAAAACCCAACTTTGTTTTTTTATTAATCATTCCATTTATTTACATCTCAACTCATATCCCACTTCCAAGTTACCCTTCCACAAATCCTCCATCCCACATCCACCCTCTTCCCCCCCCTTTGTCTCAGAGACCCACTTACTGTCCTGTTGGAATGAGCATTCCACAGCAAATTATAAGATAAACTTATTTTCAGAGAAGAAAATAGTCAGTATGAATTCTTCTGCATAAAAAACTTATACTATCATTAAACATATTCATATTACTATTATTCCTTCTAGGCTTTACCATGTAGCATAGACTCTTACTATCTGTAAAAGTTTTATTCAATTAAAAGAAAAAGGCAATTCTGTAGGAATGTGTAGTAGTCTTTATACCGCTGTTACTTTGAAAATCTAAACACTCACCATGGCAACAGTCACACATTCATTAATTCATTCATGTATTCATGCAAAAAGAAGGTACCATGCTCCTATTATGTGCTTAGATCATTAAAAAGCATTGATCTTCCAATGAAAACCAAATCCTGGCTACTGCTGCTGCTATGGAGGGTAAGATTTTACTTATGGATGAATTAGACACAGAGATAAAGAATACAGACGGGGATTTCTTAAAGGATTTCAAGTAAGACAGTGATATGATTCGTAACAGGTGTACTCTTGTTATAAACCAAGATTAGATTGTGATATCTGAGGGAATAAAATGTTAAACTCAGTGCAGAACCAAAAGAGGTTGATTGGACATTGTATTATGAGAGTATGGTAACTGCAGAGTGCTGATAAGTAGTGTAGAATTCAGAACCTGTTTCAATGTACAACCAGTAATATCTGTTGATAAAGTGCATGAACTGGAGGAGTAAAAAAAGGGTCAACGCATTGCAGACGAAGTTGAGATATTCAATGACACTTCTTAGGTATGAAAAAGAAAGCAAAGATGCCCCGCAATAAAGTATTGTGAAGGAGAAATAAGAAGCAGAACAGTGATCAAATTACTGCTAGAGATTCAAAAGAAACGTTGAAAGAATTGTTTCTGCAGAAGCCAATCAGTAAATTTAACAAGGTTCTTAGGTGCTAAATACTTGTAGTCAAAATTCACAGTCACGTACCAGTGCCAAAGCCATTCTTCAATTTTTCTGAGCTTAGATTTTAAGCATAATGTTTTAAAAAGAACTATATTCTTCACTTCCCAGAATAGGACCACATGTTGACTAAAACACCGAACACATATGCTTTAAATCTGTGATAATGCTACTCGACTCAGCCACGGCTCAGAGTCTTCTAGCTAAAGATCTGTCTCACCTTGGTTATAAAAAATATTAACCTGTAGCAAAGACATTTATAGTAAAATATCTTAAAAGTTGGGTACAAATCAAACAAGCCCTCACACACCTAGCAATAAGACCATTCTCTAAAAGTTATTTGTCATTTATCTTTCAAATAAGTCAAGTAAGTATTAAAGAAAGATACAGGGATGAGTCTTCAAACCTGTGTACCATATTTTCTTGTGTTTAAGATTTTTGGACCCATCATGGGAAGACAGTTTATTTCTCTCCTGAGTTGCATTGACTGCAGTGGGTCACAGTTTCTTAAGATCCTGCTTTTGCTGACCCTTCCCTTAGCATTGGCTAAGTATTCATGATAAGCGTGGATCCTGATCTCATTCCCATAATTCTACTGGAACCAGACCCATTGCAACACTGGGACCTTACTGGTGTTCTGCTTGACAGTTCTCTTCTAGGACAGTCTGACCTACAACCTGCATACCCAGCATCAATGTGACAGACAGTGCCAACTGTCTTAAAACGGGACAAATAATACCCAGTAATGTTTCACAATAAGAAATATTAAGAAAGGATTATGCTTTTATTAATCTGTAAAGCATTGGAATATTGAACTGATCACTTGGTTTAGTAGCAGCATTTTAAAGCTACTTCAAATCAGGCTTTTCATATGTTCTGGTCAGTTACTTTCTTCTGTAAAGTCACATCACATGAACAGAACTTTATACCAGAAAGTGGTGGAAATTTTAGCACATGTCATAAAAGAACTGCTTTGAATGTGTCTCCTAACCCCCAGAGAGATGCTAATAAATTCTCTCATGAAGCTTATTCTGTTCTACTCTACTTCTAAAAGCCTCTTCTGTGCAGTCTTCCCCAGGAGAAAACAAACCAACCTGTATAAAATTTAAAATACTGTCAAGTTCATCTGTTTTTTGGTTTTTTTTTTTTTTTTTGTAACTTTTGTTGAAACATTCATCCATCCTTGAAAAACAGAAGCATACATTTGGGATGTCCTTTTTGTAAGTAGCAGTGAGGTAAGTGCTTGTCCTTACTACTCACATGATAAGAAAACGCCCCACTGAACTTAATTGTCTGTCCTAGGACTATAAAAGACTGACATTGTCTTCACTACAAACACTGAGAGTAATGGACCTGAATAGATGAGTAATAACATATCCTGAATCATTACAGCAGCAGCAATTTCTTTGCCACCAATGGGCTTTATTGTCTTACTCACATAGTGCCAATGTATCAAGTATATTTCAAGTTGTATCTTAGGTAGATAAAGAAAATAAGTAAGATCACAGATTACATGTGCTACTAAAGAGGTAACAAAGGTACCTCCTGCACAGAGATGTACATGGAAAGCATTGACTTTCTCCTCTCTATCCCATGTAGACGGGGCACTCCAGAAATGTGATAATGACTATTTTGATCATCATTAACAATTAAGCACAAATCTCTACAGAAATCTCAATTGGCTATTGTCTTAGTTAGGGTTACTATTGCTGTGATAAACACCATGGTCAAAAACAACCTGTGGAGGCAAGGATTGATTTAACTGGCATATAGTGAGACATAGTTCACTGAAGGAAGCTAAGGCAGGAACCTGGAAGCAAGAGCCATGAAGGGTTTCTACTTACTGACTTGCTCCTCATAGCTTGCTTATTCAGCTTGTTTTCTTATAAAACCCAGTACTACCATCCCAGGAGTGGCAGCACTAATAAAGAAATGGGTCCTCCCCTATCAATAATTAACTAGGAAGGTGGTCTACAGTCTTTCCTGCAGCCCAGACTCATGAAAGCATTTTCTCAATTGGTGTTTCTTCTCTCTAAAATGTCTTTAGAACCAATATACACTTAGAATTGACTTTTGAAGTGGAAACTGTGAAGGTTCCCCTTAAATTTTAGCTATTTAGTAATCTTTTATAATTTAACTCTTCTACAGGTGAACATTTTTCAAAACTATATAAAACATACAGACACACACACACACACACACACACACACACACACACACACTATTCCAGATAATGCTTTTCATTAAGTTCTAAATTTAAAAAAAATACACTGAAAAGCTTTACTGGAACTTCTTAGTGCTTCAAGTCAAAAGCAATAATTTCTCCTCTGAAACATTTTCCTTCCCTTAAGTGACTTTATTTTAGAAAAGAAAACCTTGTCTCTTCACTTTAGGAGAGAGATACCTCAAAGCCTTATCTGATCATGTCTTGTTAAACATATGCAATGCTCTCTATATAATACAGGAATTTGCAGAGTTAGCCCCATACAAACTGTTGCACGGGGCATCATCTCTGTCATGTACAGTGATGGCTGCCAGGCCTCCTAATCTCCCTTCCTGATTGCTACTAATACCTTCTCTAACAAATCATACTGTGTCATCGACTATTTGAAATCCTTCAGTAGAGGTTATGTGCTACTAAGAAATAAGCACTAGAAGATCTTGACTTCACTATGAGGCTCAGGTCTACAAATTCATCTCTAGATTGATTTCTGGGTACTTTAGCAATTCTATTCTTACATGTTCTGAAATTATTTCACTTACTCCCTCTCACTGTCCATGTTCTTATCCAAAAATCCTTCTGCCAACAGCCCTCCTTCTCCTTAAAATCTTACTCTGAACATTTCCTGTCTTCTTCGAAGTCTTGATTTAAGCATTGGTTTCTCGGGAAGACCTCCAGGACATTATTTAGCATTGCTTCTCTATTACACACCCAAGGAACACCTTATACCTCCTAGTTATATTGCATATTCTTGCTTACTATAATTACTTATCATCTTTACCCTCCCTGCAATATAACTACCATAAGAAATATGACTCCATCTACCACAGTTTACCTGGGATCTGTCTTTATACCTTACCCAAATAACTACAATAACAAATGTAGCAAGGCATATATTCTAAGTCTTTCTTGTTCTTTGTTCTTCAGATAAAGCACAGACAAAACCCCACATAATCAGTGGAATATGGTAAAGGACATTGAAAGAATAACTCAAGATGGCAGATTTTCAGAGGTGCTGAAGACAGACCCACTCAGCACAGACTGTGAATCCTTGTCCTCTGAAGATAAGTGGGAAACTTATTTGTTCCCCTGGCTTCTGCTTTCCATTATTGACTACTGTAACATTTAACTGGCCAACATGAAACAGTTTGAAAGTCCTTGGCAATCAGAGAGCTGAGCTTTTGAACAAATATATTTTGTTTAAGCTGTGATTATGCTGAGAACCATGTTTTTTGAGAAAAGCTAACAATGAGTAATGAGAGAATTAGAGCGGTAACATGGAGACATGAGGAACAGAGAGGAGGGCATGTAGGAGGGAATTAAGGTGAAACGCCATAGTCTGGTACAACTTTTCTTTCTCTTTCTCCTGAGTGAGTTCAATGGCAGACTGATAACAAAGTATTCGAACAGCTCTAAGTACATCACTGAGAATGACAGTGCTATTTATTCTATGTTTCTAATCACTGTCTGAGCCGTTTCCCAAATAAAGACGCTCTAATGTACTGAAATAGGTACAACTGAAATTAGTTTTATGATGTCTGCCCCTCCTTTATTCCTGACGTTACATCAGATTCTATTTCCCCACACTAAAGAAATTCAATGAGCTGACTTGACACAGAATCACTCATTTTCTTCCTGGTTTATTTATGGTTCACGGATATCACTTCTACCTTTGTGTACATCTGTCTCTTTGCTATTCTCCACTCTCCTCTCCTGCCTTTTCTAAACTAATGATTTTACTATTTTATTGATGATCCTTAAGAAGAATCAATGTCTCTGTATTGACTAACTCTCACAGCTCAGAAAAGCTTGACCCCACTCCTCCAATACATTAGGATCATATGCTACACATTACTGTGATACCTTATATGCTGACCTGAAAAGACTTAGGCAAGACTGTAACTTTATAGCTACTTATGAAATGTCCTTGTATACTGTCTCCCCAAGAGTATTGTGAATCTGAGAAGCTCAATATGTGCTGAATATACAGTCTCACTTTGCTTTGTAAAAAATTTATCATGCAGATTTTTGACTTTACAAAGAAATACTTCAAACTGGTTTACTTAAAATTTATTTACAAATTTAAAAAGTATAGGCTTAGATTTGACTAAATGAAATACAGGTGTTTTTTTTTTCCTGGTTAGAATTATTTTCTTCCTTTCAGCCTAACATTTTTAGTGATTCCTCTAAAGCTAATTTGGGAGCCTCTTATTTGAATTTGCATTAAAAAGTCCATTCTGGTATCAAAATACGTTTCCAAGAGTAAACTTCTTGAATATCATTTTTTTTGTATGGGGACAGTGTTCTTTGTTTTTCAATATTCCTATCATCAGCATTAGAAAATCAAAATACCCATCCAGTAATAAAGGCTTATCATAATCTAAATCAATCTTTTTTCCTGTTGCTTTGAATCATTCTTAAATTCTATTTCATCAAGTTGGTTTGTTTCTTTCTCTTCCACATAGTTTTGCATAAAATTTTTCTTTGTTGTGTGCCTTATCTTGTTATATATCTTAAATATCTATTCCTGCCCCTGTTTTTGAATATTCAATTTGAAATAAATACTTTTAAATTTTTAATTGTGTTTAACAAGTAAACTATCAATTGTAACAAAACATTGTAGTTTAAACACAAATGATTTCTTTCCAATGAATAGGCACACATTTACCCACAATCATTTACTCAGAATCATTTACTCACAATCACAAGGATCTGGAAACAAAATTTCTGTCATATTCTGCCTATAGCTTTCAGTATGGTCCTAGAAGGCTCACAGTTGCAGTATGCCAGAAGGTATGGAAGACAGATAGATGCTGATCTTAACAGACTCTGAGGGGAAAAATAAGCCTTAGCATTTAGAAGATTGAGGCGGGAAGTGGTCAGTTCAAGGCCAGCCTCAGCTGTATAGCAAGAACCTAACACAAATCATTAAAAACAGAATGAAATAATGAAAGAGGAGGGGGAGAACAGAAGGGAGGGAGAGAAGAGAAGAGGGAGCGAGGAAGGGAAAAAGGAAGGAGTAAGAGACAGAAATATAGAATCTCACATTCTCATGGATTAAAACTAATTTGAATGTCATTTTAAAATCATGGGAAACTAAAGTCTGCCATTCAGAAATGTGGATACATTTCCAGAGAGACATCTATGCCACAGGAAGAGAACAGAGTTGTTTTCCACGCACTTGAAACAGTCCTTCAACGACATGAGTTTTACTATTGACATGCATCACATGCATCTCTTACTGGTTTAAACACACAGTGCTCTTCAAATACCAGAGATCATAAGCGACATATTCCAGTGTCTGGATTGCATTCAGCTCCTCACAGCATTCCCTAGCTGGGTGTCTGAATGCAGATATTCTGAGATGTAGTAAAGCATAAGGACCATATGCTTCAGGCAACGGCTATGAGGAAACAGCTGCCATGATGTTGGAAGCACTGTTTTGTTCTCAGTAAGACAGAAGGCATATCCACTCCATGTGACAAGAGTTCAGGAAGGAGGTGGAAGACCTACACTGTCTTTCTTTTGAATCATTCAAGTAATTTCTCACATTCACAGAGGAAAAATAACTGTTTCCTCCAAATAAAACCATTTAATTCTGGAGAAGATTTTGTATCCTTGAAAATCAACATACCACCAGTTTGAACAATTGTATTTACTGAAAAATCTAAATGGAAGGAATGAGTTCGAATGATGGTGACCAGTTACATATCTTGAGGTAAGTCTATTCAGAAATAGGATGCTTGACCATATAAAGCTAGATTAAGAAACATGAAGAAAAACACTATAGTTAAATAGAAAAACAGCTCAGAACCACTAAGGTAAAATTTTTGAAAGGTTTAAAGAATACATGGTATTTAACATAAACCCTCTGGATGACAATGAAAGTCTATATATGATGCAGGTGGCTTTTTTAAAAGATAAGCCTGGAAATTAATAGCAGTTTCAAAACAGATGTCTATTAAGAGACAGGAGGCTTTCAAAAATGTTAGAAAAGCCAGTCTAAAACCAACTGTGTGACAGGTATGTTTACTCAAAAGTAGCAAATGAAATGATGATTATGGATAGGAAAATAACTGGAATAATTTCCCCTGTTATATCTAATCAATTTGTGTAGAAGAGTCACCAGGTACAACACCCAAGTGAAAAGCCCTACTTGCTCTTCCCTGAAATGTTAAATAGTATCATTATTGTCTTTCTCCATTTACCCCTACCCTCATATAAACTTTTCAAATTACAATTAGAATGATATTAAAAATATCTGTATCCCTATGATTTATAGTGTTGATAGAAAACAGGTATATGTATGAAAGACGAACTTGTACTCAAAGTGACTGTCAATTGCCATTGACCCTTTTGTTTCCTAACTTGGAAAGAGTCAGCTTGTAATGGTGGTTGAATTGGCTTTTAAAGTTCAAACAATATAGAAGGGACTATGTCCAAGGATATGTACATTGAACTGGTCTGATTGTATAACACTCATCTCTGCTAGGGATCAGGAGCATCAAGAAGTTACTCAAGTGATGCACATGTCATTGAGAATCCCTCGGACTCTATTACTACACATCTTCTACTGTGTTCTGTCATGAAAGCCAGAAACACATCTTTCCCCAATACAGAACTCTGTAACCTGATAAGATCTTTCCCACCAAAGCCTACTGAAGATTTTCATTTGCAGAGTAAAGAAGTCCAGAACCAAATACCTCCTAATTACTATGATCTAATGTTTGTTCATTTATTGTTACTTAGATGTATTCCTTACTTTGTAGCACAGGCTTGCCTCAAACTTATGATCCTCTGGTCAAAGCTTTCCAAATGCTAGGATTGTAGGCATGTGCTATCAACACAGTCATGCTTTATCATTAATGGTGATATTTTTAAAAATACAATAATTTCCCTATACTTTTTGAGGGATGTTTGAACTGTCCCCTGACAAATGGATACCTAATAATTTCACTGATATAATAGACTCTGAATGTTTCTTTGATTTATCTCACACCTTTTGAAGTTATTTTTCTTATAAAGATATCCCAACATGCTTAAAACTTCTTGCTTATCCACCTAGTCTCATCACGTGCATCAATATGTCCTTTGCCAGCAACAGATTTCCTAGCTCTCTTGAGCCTATGACAAATCTCACAAGAGTGAAAATAGACCTGGGGCAAGAAATAAATTGTTCCATATAAATGTGAGCTTACCTTCATTTTCACTGGGAATAAACAAATTATATTTTCTAGATCAATAGCCACATAGTGCATGAATAGAGTGTGTTAATATGCTTTGAGGGCTTCTTCTTAGTTAAGTCTTCTGTAGTCATTGTTGTCTGCCATGTCTCATCCAGGTATTTATATGAACCAAATTGATAAATTAAGTGGAGATATGTTAGCAATTACTATTTTGGCAAGCTTTAGAAAGTTTTGGAAAGCTCTAATTTCTATCTACCCCATACCAGACATTCAGTGTTGCTCTGATTCATAAACTTGACATGTAGATCCAAGTTATAAAGCTTCAGTTTCACCTTCCATAACTCCTATAGTAGTTTTATTCTATGGATGAAAGGTAAGTATGAGATTTAAGCACAGTCATTATAAATTAGATGGGTGACTAGATAAGTAGAAGATAGATAGATGCATATAAACATAAATAATAAAAAGGTAGATAGGTGATAGTTGTGTAGGTAGATAAATGATATATAGACAGGTGTGTGTGTATGTGTGTGTGTGTGTGTGTGTGAGAGAGAGAGAGAGAGAGAGAGAGAGAGAGAGAGGAGATACTTAGGCAGATGATAAACAGGTAGAAGATAAGAAGATACATCTGAATAATAGAAATATGGCCAACACTTGAATTTGCATTGCTTGATATTAGGATAACAAAATATAATCTAAGCATTTCTCTAATAACTGGCAAATATAGGACTGCACTCAAATATAGAACTGGTGGTACACCAAGCTTCATAAATTTAGGTTTAGTATAGACTACCTTGAAAGGTAGGTGTATTTCACTAGCTGAAGCTCTAAAATGATAATGTATTCTCGGGATATTTTGTGATAAGAACTTGGTCCCAGTGGTAAGCTCTAAGCCCAAGGACTAGGTGAGAACACTGAGAAAATGATTTTGATGGTTAGAGGAACATTTTCTTTGATCCTCTGCATTATCTCTTCTAATGTTTCATTTAAGTAATCTTGCAAGGTTGTCTGTGTTATTTGTTTCCAGAAAGATGGCAGGTGAATGACCCAGTCTGTAGTTCGTTTGCATCAGTCCTGCTTTTTGCCACTTAAGACTCCTTAAACTTGCTGGGTGGTGGTGGCGCACGCCTTTAATCCCAGCACTTAGGAGGCAGAGGCAGGCGGATTTCTGAATTTGAAGCCAGCCTGGTCTACAGAGTGAGTTCCAGGATAGCCAGGTTTACACAGAGAAACCCTTTCTCGAAAAACCAGAACAAACAAAAAAGACTCCTTAAACTCTGCTGTAATTGCTTCTATCAGGCTTTAACACCCTGAGTGTCCTTTTTGGACCTAATTTTATCTCCATTTTTGTTGGACATCATCATGTCATTCTAGAAGATTCATTCTTGCTGCTATCCATAAGTTCATTACAAACGGTTGTGGCAATACCATATTATAAAAATATTTCTTCTACTCTAAGAGAATGAAGCTTTTGCTGGATATGCCAGAAAAACTTTGTAACACACCTTGAGGCCACTCAAGACTGTTATTCTACTGTGTACTCAATCTTTTTGTTTAACTTGCCTTCAAGAGAATAATGTAATAGTTATCCTTACTTGTCTTGAATTCTCCATGCCATCAACTTTTACAGCCTAAGATAACACATAGCTACAATATTAAGTTATTTACATTTCGATGCCACTGATCCAGAGTAATTCATGTGTGTCCTTTGCTGAAAAAAAAAAACAAATACAGAAGTTCAAAGCAGCTTTCTAAAATCTACCATCAACGTTGAAAGCAGACATTTATAGTTATTGATTAATGAACAATGATCTTTGTTACCTGAGACAGTTAGGATCAGTTGATGCCAACAACTTAATACCTCGTAAAACTCAAAGATTTCTATAAAGTATCCCATACCTTCTCTCATGTGATGCTTTCTATGCTGATCAATAAACATAGAGCGAGACCCTTTGTCAGGGAGAGAGAGATACACATACAGAGGGAACACACTGGTTGCATGAAGTAGAAAACTCAAATCTGGGTGTACTCTGGGTTAAATGACTCCAAAGGGAAATGGTTCCTTTCTTTTTTAAAAGTTATTTATTTATTTATTTATTTATTTATTTATTTATTTATTTATTCACTCACTTTCCATCCCAATATCATCCCCCATCTTTCTAGTGCCTCCTGTCTTGCAGCTCCTCTCACCATGTCCACCTCCCTTCTCCTCTGAGAAAGAGTAGCCCTCTGCCCCTGCCCCTGCTTAATGAAACATTGATTCAGTCTCTGTAATTCAGAGTTAATCACTAAAGCATATATATGAAGATGCTGAAACATAGCTTATCAATGATACCTTTCTCTGTCTCCCCATTCCTCTCTTTAATACTTCGATTAATGGATTCCTTTGCATCCGTTTACTAAGAGGAGTTTGAAATTTGATTTCTCTTCTCAAGAGAATTTATTAATTTTATAAATATCTTTATCAGTTTTACTGCAATGATAATGAGCTATGTGCTAGACAGAAGTATATCATATTCCAAGACACTGTCCTGACTCTTGTTCATGTTGACTTCAAAATCTACTAGGAAAATAAACATTAGAAGTAGTAGATGTGTACCAAGCTCTACATGTGGTCTGGGAAGTCGAGTAATGACTGGAGAGCTCGGTTCACATGTCTCAATCTGATAATGAAAACCTGAAGGACTCCTGGAGAGCCATTGGTCCTCAGTCCACAATGAAAATCCAAAGAAGCTGTGTTTTGATGTCAGTAAAGTGTGGCAAATAGGTATAGCAGCATTATGGTGGAGAAACTCTCCAGAAGACCATCAAGGCAGGTAAACCAAATATAATTTTTTATAATTTGTATTCCACTTCCTGTCACATGTTAGAACTGTTTTTCTCAGTCTCTGTTAGAATGATATCATCAACATAGTAACCAAACACAATGTTCTACAGAGTGTCAAGGAGGTTAAGGTCCAATACATTTATTAAGGTGGAGAAAGGCATTACAGTTAATATGAATCTGGGCAAAGCAGGAATGTATGCTGTAATATTCTGGTGCTTATAACTTTCTTCTGTGACTAATCTGAAAACAAAGTATTTGAAATAAATGTTACTATAAAACATATAAACATGTTAACATTTCTATTTAAATATAACCTGCAGAGAACCACATCCAAGCTTCCAACACTACAGATTACCATGAAGATTTCCTGAATTTTTTTATGAAGAGATTACCTCATGGGTTGTCGCAAACAATAATAGTCAAGTGATATTTCTCATTGTAATGAATAAATCAATCTAACATGTTTAATTAACTCCATTCCAGAATCATCTTCTAAATGAGTCCATAGATGCAGATGAGTATTATAAAAGGCCTATTAAGTTGCTAACACAATAGTGACATAGTAGTAACTATGGAGATGCTACCAAAGCCTTTGTCATAGTATTTAATAGTGGGTGGCTACTCACCTTTATTGAGAGTAGTAGAATGACCTTTGCCTACTCAGATGTTCATGAGGTTTTGGGGGATAGAGGACTGAAAGCTATAATATGTATATTCAAAAGACTCCATTCAGTATCTCAGTATATCAACCCTATATTATCAAAGCTATGCACTTCTCATAACAGACCTTTAGGTTGTATACTTCATCTCTTACATTTTTAAAAGCTCATTTAAATTTTTTAATTCAGACTTTTTTGTGACTTATTCATTTTCAAACTGTATAATGAATGACTGATCCAAGTCTATTGTTTTCTCCTTTTAAGGTTTTTATGAAAATGCATGATTCAGATATCCCCAAAATCAATATAATTGTGATTGTTCCCATTATGTATTAAAGTACAAGAGTTATCACATGCTTCACTGGTTTTCTTCAATATTCACCTCAACACAATATACCAGTGAGGAAGACTGAGCTGTTATGATGCTGTAACATTCCAGGGTTATCAATGTCCCATAAACCATTAATAGCAATTATTTCTGGTCTCATGTGACTAATGCGTGGGCTAATTAGATCTCTACTGAAAGAGTTACCTTTTAGTGTAATTAGTTTGCGCTCTTTTTTAAATTAAAGATAGTGCTTTATTGTTGGAAGCTGACTCCTAGCAGAAAGCAGCTACCATCTTTGCAGCCATCTCGAGCCACATACCCTGACCAGAGATTTGTTTTGCAAGCAGCCCACAACAGCTGAGCACACTCTGATAAATATCTTGTTTTGCTCACATACCTTGTTTTGTTGTTTAGTGCCCCAGCTGCAAGGCGCATGTGGTAAAGTGTCTTCAGCTTGTGTTCCCTTGCTTGTCCATAGCTACAAGGCATGTGGTAAAGTGTATATATACCCATTATTTCCTTTTAATAAATGAGACTTGAACAGACTCTCTGTCTTGACTCCATTCTTCGCATCTCTTGCCCCTCCATCCCCACTCTGTCTCTCTTGCTAGATGTTGTTGACTGACCCCTGCAGACCGGGTCATCTGGCCCCAAATGTGGTACACAGACCAGAGCACCTGACCCTCAAGCACGGAGCATTGCGGGCCGGGACACTTTATATTGCTTTTTGCAATTTTCAAAATGTTTCCAGTGGATGTTCTCTCTTCTTTTTTTTTTTTTTTCAATAATTTGTTTTTATTCACTGTTCTCTTTAAAGCAAAAACCTGGAGATTGGGGTTGATCTGAAAATAGTTTGCTTAGGACCAATACAGGAAGAGACAATATGCCAGAGGATGAAAAACAATAGTATACCAGAGCCTCTAAAGAGCACAAGAAGACAGTGCTTGCATGACCTCACAAGAAAACATGTACACGACTCTCAAAATTTCCCCACTGAAAGATAAAAAAACTGCACTAACTTCTTGGACAAAAATTCATGATCAGAACATAAAATTTCCCCCAAACTGCTGACTCAAGCAGCAACTGAACAAGGCATAGTGAAGCACAAAACTTTACAGGATAGGTATCTGAGCAACAAGAGGACAGGAGCCTGGAACTAGTAATGAGATTTAAGCCTTAGAGTAAGTAGGGGACAGTGGATGCTTCCCTGTTGTTAATTCCACATTGCTTTGACATAGTTTGGTTACTTTCTTTTGCTAACATAGTTTTCATGAGTTATATGCTGTTTGCCACATATAACCTCTTTGTCTTTGCTCTTATATCCCAGCTGATGTTTTCCTTCTCTTTAAACCAGCTATACCACATCACCAACTTTCAAAGCACTATTCTAGCAAAGACACCCATAGACTTATCCATACTTTTCTATACTTTATATTCATACATTTATAGCTTTTAAGAGCCATTTATCCACTTTGGTGTGTTCATTGGTGTCATCCTTGTTTAGCTCATGTTTGGGTGATTACAGTGAGTCTGGATGGGTACAGCTTCTGGCATTCCTAGGAGACACCATATCATAGCAAATTCCCATGGAAGAACATACCAATAAGTTGTCCAGTGTCAAATGATCAACCCTAATATATACATACAAAACATTATACAGATTGAGATTATGTATAGAAACATACATATATTTGTGCATATACATATGTGCATGTAATAATAATTAATAAGAGACAATGTATTAGAAAGAGAGCAAGGAGGCATACATGAGAGGTTTTGGAGGGAGAAAAGTGGACAGAAGAATATTATATTATAGTCTCAAAAAACTTTAAAGTATAAAACCAAGTCATTTATCCAGATATTGCTTCACTAAAATGTCAGGTAAGGTGAGTTCCTACTTTATTTTCCTTCTATAGCATCTGGCACATCAACTGTCTTAGCAGTTGTCATCCTTATCTTTCTGTACTCAGGAGAAAAACTGGATTTATCTCCAGCAGCATAATACTCAGGTCAAATATCCCTGTGGTTAAGGAAAGAGTTTCAGAAGCCAGATGTGGAAATGGAAGGAATCCAGCCCCTGTCAAAGAGATATACATTCCAAACAAAGAACTGCCAATAAATTCAATTGACTATTACTAATTAATTTTCAAGAGAGACAGTGTTAATGCTTCATTAAAATAAGCATTGGTTTTTTTTTCCACACTTGTTCTTAAATTAGCTCAATGTGTGGTCACTGAGTGCTTGTCTAAAATGGCATATGTTCTTTAAGGAGACTCACTAAGTCTGTATTGCTCAAAAGGCTTTATCAGTCAATTTGGATGTGAAAGCACTAAGTGATAATGGAACATATATGCAATAACAGCATAATTTTGGTGCCTATGTTTTCTGAGTCTCTTGTTTAAACAACAAAATTATGAGAATACTTGAGAGTCAATAACAGACTAATATATGGTATGCAGTATTGGGATTCATAGGCATTGATAGTCTGTGAAAGCATCCATAGATTGTATATTGAAATCATCTATAGACTGTATACTGAAGGCATTGATAGATTAAAATGAAAGCACTGGTAGAATGTACACTGAAACTGATAGACTGCATACTGAAAGTATCGATAGACTGTACACTTATATCAGCGATAGACTGTACATTGAAAGTATCAATAGACTGTAAACAGAGAGCATCAATAGACTGTACACTGAAAGCATCAATAGAGTGTATACTGAAAGCCTAATGCAGTTATGATGAATAATATAAACAAAAAACCTGCTCTGAATTGTGTTTAAAATCATACAGAAATGGATATAGGTGAGATCCTGGTTACACCTTTGCTCTCAGAAACTTGCACCTCACTAGCTGCCCTATCAAAGAAAATCTGTTGACACAAATATATAGAATCAAAACATAATTATATAAAAAGAACTATGGGAAGAGAAATGCCTGTTATACACACCTGATACTTGAATTTGATCACTAGCACTGACAGTGAAAGTACAGACTCTGAACACCACATATGAGCCTTAGCACATTCATGCACATGCTTACACACACACATGCACACACACATACATGCACACACACATGCACATGTATGCATACACATATACACAAATTAAATTAAAATTTTATTTGTTTGCTTGGAAGCTTTGGGTTTTGTTTTTTTTTTTTTTTTTTTTGACAGAGTTTTTGCTGGGTGGCCCTGGCTGTCCTGGAACTGGCTCTGTAGACCAGTCTGGCCTTGAACTCATAGCGCTGCCTCCCTCTGCCTCCAGAGTGCTAGGACTAAGGCATGTGCCACCACCACCACTTAGCTAAATTAAAATTTTAAGAGAAAGAAATTACCAGGTAGTAATCTGCTTAATAACCATTCACCTAAACTACCAAATGCAGAATATAAGTTTTCTGTATTTAAATGTCAGCTTTGCTAGCTTCTCATATGATTACATGTATTCTCATATGAATACTTGACTGAAGCTAACTATCAAAGTTTGTTGAGGTTCTTCCTAGACATCCCTGTTGCCTTCTTGACTCAGAGTCTCTCACCACAAAGCACAGTTTCTCCGTAAAATTAAAATACCCATACATCATTTTGGATGGATATTAATAGCCACCAAGCATGTATTTATTAAGGTATCCTTTCTACTTCTGTCTTGGTTATTATATTTTTTCATGGTATATTGACAGAAGGAGAGAATACATGCTTTGGTAAAAGAGAACAGCATTCAAACCAAAAACTTATTTGCTCAATTTTCTCTCTCAACTCTTATCTTTTATTTCCCACTGGGTGGTAGAAAGAAGCTTGCACAAAATACCTTTATTTCCAGGAAGCAGACTTTCCATTTGTACCCTGGTACCTTCAATACACTTTCACGCTGTTACACTACCAGTATTTTTGATGCCAACATCTGCCCGAGTGTCTTTGGATGTATATCTGTGTAGTGGAGAAGCTGATTCTCATGAAGATAAATATTTTATAAAAATCCAATCTTATATTTTATACATAGAAAGCAAGTACATGGGTAATATAGAAGAAAGTGAAATAGCTATTGATTTTTTTTTCCTGGAAAGAAATATATCTATGAAGATAATTGAGCCAAGTAGTTTAGAATGGACCTAGGGGCATCTCTTAGGATAGACTATCAACTATTTTTATTACACACTTCTTTGTTTCTAATTGTGGATGTGTCTTGGTTCATTCAACTTGCTATGACAACTTACTACAAGAGAAGAACATTTAAAGACAGAAATGTATATTTCATAGTCTGGCATATCCAAAATCATAGTAATGATGAATCCAGTGCCTTGAAAAGGGCTACAGTCATTTAGAAGGAGTCACTTCGGTGTGTCTTCACATGGTGGAATGGGACAGGCCAACTCTATGGGCCCTTTTATGACAGTTTACTTTTATAATCTAATGACATTTATGTGAGTTTTTTGAGATTATGTTTTAATTAGAACATGTCTCAGTTCCCTTTCCTTCCTCCAAATGCTCCCATAATCCCCTTTTCCTCTCCTTCAAATTTATGAACTTTTTTTTGATGAACTTATTGCATACATACATGAATTTGTATATGTATGTATCTATGTTCCAGAATATAAACTGTACAATGCTACTTGTATGTATATATTATCTTTTCATGGCTGACCATTTGGCTCTGGAAAACAAGTTGGTGTCCTCTTCCTTAGGGAAGGCCATCTCTTCCACTCCTAGCTTTACATACTTGCCTGTGGGGTTTTGTATGGGTTTGAGGTGTAGTGGACTTTTGCAGTTGCAGTTTTGTGTTTGTTGATGTCCTTGATTGTGTCACATTTTAGTGGTCTTGTTGATAAGACTTTATGGGTGTAGCTTCTGATGTTACTAGGAGACACAGTCTTCGAGCCAGGACTATCTAAAAAACTCCCAAAACACAGAGTCTATTGCTGTTCACCTTAGTCATACTTCAGGGGTAAAAGGAGATCCCTACTGCTGAAGACACAATGAATTTCAGAAAAAAAGTCTAGGGGTTCCTAAGTTGCAACTGATTTAATCACCTTTTGAAAAGCCTCATTTCTTGACATAATGGCATTCATGATAAATGTCAATTTACACATTGAGAAAAATCAGAGAAACATCCAGACCATAACAAAATATTTTACAATAGAGAATATGTATCATATCCAAAGTCATGCTCATATAAGATCAGTGCTACTTCTTCACTCTGCTGTGTATACCCTGAATGAAGCATGCACAAAGTCTGCAGCAATGTTCATTTTGAGAACAAGAAACAGCCTCTTAATGTGACGTTACCAGTGCCTAGCACAAAGCTTTTGGAGAGGTAGTGACTGTGGATAAAATGGTACATGCCCACAGATCTGTCCTTGCAGAACTTTCTCTGGACACTTTATTTTAGAAGTTTCTTTATAATTGTATTTTTGCCAAGTATCTCGTAATCAAATAATCCAGAATTTAGAGTATGAATAGAATCCAGTGGTATATCAGCATAAAACAGACAAGATTTTAAAAAACAACACAGTAAGAAACCAAGAAGTTTAGATGATAACAAGCACAATATATGAACAATGTACCCTCAAGCTAACCAAAGGCAGTCTCCAAGAGAAACTAAAAAACACACGAGACAGGACTTTCTTATAGAAAACTTGACTGTGTGACTCTCTCATACAGGAACTTGATTGTTGATACATTAATCTGGGATGTCTAATCTACAGAAGTTTGAGAGAATAAATTTTGATGTTTATAATTTTAAAAAAATGTGTGTTTTTTTCATAAAGAACCTTAGAAAACTAATGCTATTGCATATAGTTTCTCTTTAGGCAGAATAGAAAGAAGTAAATATAAAGGAATCATGCTACTAATTATTTATCTTGAACAAAACCTATAATCTATATAATTCTTTGTATAAAACTACACAGATTTTAAGTGAAATTTTCTGATATTGGCCAACAAGATTCCCTCCAAGATCCAAAGATCACCTAACAAATACCTGAAGTAGCTGGTTAGGTTGCAAGTACAGTCATGAGAAGCCCACTTTCGGGTTTGAGATGTCCAGAAGATTCCCAAAATATACAACCTATTGTAATTGTTCCTGGATGACCCTCAGAGATAGAATGTGAATCCCTATTGCTGAAAACTAATATATTTCAAACACAGAGCCCAGAAATCCCTGGTTTAAAATTGACCTGAAAGCCTCCTCCCTCAAGACTATCTTTCATGGTTACTACAGTAACCAAGGAATGCTGAAAGTGGACATGCTCCAGACAGACACATACTAATTAGTTATCCAGTACCAAATAACCAGCCATTAAAACAATATTATTCAGACAGAGCAGGACATATGTAGTTATATTTAAGTATACACATATACATACATGCATGAAACAACAATGAATGAGAAAAAAAAGAGGCCATAGATTTGAAATGACCAAGGAAAAATATAGAGGAGGGTTTGGAGATCAGGAAAGGAAAAGAAAATGATGCAATTTTAATCTCAAAAATAAAAGAAAAAGTAAAAAAAATATTAATGATCAAATGCATCTCTCAGTTTTAATGCAGTGATAATGAACAGATAGCCTATGGACTCATTGGCAAAGAAAATCTGTGTGATGAAGAGAAATTATAAAGGAATTTGAGACTTTCTTTTCAACCTCTACCTCATCTACATTATCTCACCCCTTGAGGTGTAAGCAAAGTAGAGCTTTCAGCTAAAGCAAGTTGAAATGCAAAAGAACAACCATCAGTTTTTTCACACAGGATGTACAACTATAGCAAGGTATTTACGCAAACATTACTCCTTGGCTGAGAATGTTTGTTGTAAGCTTTCCCACGTAACACTTTGTTGTTACAGTGCAAATAAATTTAATCTATTTCCTCTTCAGGTTTTCTGTCAATTGAAATTCATTTAATAGTTCAAATAGCATTTATTTGGCATCTCACTGTGAACAAACCATTTCATTGGAGCGCACTGTGTTGGAGATACAGAAAAGAAATCAAAGAGCATTGACTTTTAAGGTTTAAGAGTTTAAGAGAGGAAACAGTCAATAAACCAATATTTTATAAATTTTAATGAATGATAAATTACAGTTATGAAGTTTTCACAGGAAAATATAAAAAAAAATCAGAGATGTGAAAATATCTTCATTGGTTCAACCTATAAGCTATTGCAAAGATGACCAGTTGTAATCGGAAATAATGAAGAAAAAGAAACATGAATAATATATTTAATCGATAATTACATAAAATGATAATATATTATGACATAATGCTATAGTGGGAATGGACTGAGAAAGTGAACAAAGTTTATCATCAAAGAATTCTCTCTCATGCACACACTCACACACTCATGCACACATGCACACACTCACATACACATACATGGATGTATGCAGGCATATATGCACAAATACATTCACAGTTGCATGCTCATACACCATCTATATCACCAAGGCTAAGCTTTACTGGCAATGAAAAAAATGGTTCTACCTGCTTTATATCCTGCCTTTCCAATAAGCTGCTTTTATTGAAATCACACTGTATCATAACCTTATAAAATTATCATGCAAATTTCTCAGTAAGAACTGAATAAGAGTTGCTTCTGGTTGGTGGCTCTGTCTCTGAAAGCTCCCTGAGGACTGGGATGTAAATAATAAAACAATTAAAAATTAATTAATTTTTAAAAGGAACTTACTACCTCCAACCTCCAGCAGAGAACAACAGAGAACATATGTCCTACAAAGTGTGCTCCACTTAGGAAAGAAAGATAAAAGTTACTTCAGAGG
>JANHMN010000013.1:1775645-1791887 GCA_030674055.1 Rhabdomys pumilio | reverse complement strand
AGACAGACAGACAGACAGACAGACAGACAGACAGACAGACAGACAGAACTAAAAATAAATCTAAATAGAAAATTGATTATTGTGGTTAAATCTAGCCTATTCCAATTTCTTGCATCTTAAATTTTGATGTCAACATATCTGCAGAGCTGCAGAGTTCTATCTTGGCATGAAAGAGAATATGTTTAGATGTTTCTATACAAAGATATAGACAAATTGAGAGAGGCACATTGTATTGTGTATGCAGTAAACAAAGGTATCTTGGCACTTCTTTTTTGGTAAGCGCTTGTAAAGCACTTTGTAAAAACTAAAAACTTTCCCTAAACTAGGTTTCCGAAGATTTTACTTTCTACTACCTAGTAAGCTCTTTATATTTTTCATATTTAAATATACTATATACTTCAACTTAAATCTTTAATTAAGTGTGAAGCAAGGGTTAGTATTAATTTCTCTCCTGTTTACCTATATCTCTATAGCAGTGAATTGCTATATAAATTGCCTTGTGGTTGCTCCTTTTGTGATATGTCTCAGGATATATTTCTGGGTTTTTCATTTATTCTATTGATATGTACATGCTTAGTCTTATGCTAATTAAATGATTTTAATTGCTTTAGCTTTTTACTAAGTTTGAACTCCCTGGAGATTTCACAACCATAGAATGAGTATAAAACACTTTTATGAATTAAAAATGAATGACAGAACAGATTAAATAATGATAATGCTGATTTTATGAAATTTTGGCATTTAATCTCTGCCTGCCAAAAATATGCTTCTGTTTTTCCAGGTTCTCACTAATAATTTAGTCCTATTTATGACCCTGTATAACAATCACTCCTCAGAATGCCATTTACTGCCTGTACTTCCCATGGCAATGTATGCATTTTATATACTATCTTGGACTTTTTAGACAATGTGTAGAATATATATCATTCTAAATTGTGGATGCCTGGTGATTTAAAGACACATTTTACTCTCTTGTGTGTTGCACCAGCAGGAGCCCAATAAGAGTCCATAACATGGGATGTTATCTATTAACAATCAAAGGGAATTACTAGGAAACAGTACATCAGTGTTTATTCCCAATAAATCAGATTTCCTGAAAATAACAGTATAGTTGCTGACCAAAGGAGACAGGAACAAGAACTGATAAACCAGGAAAATGACACTAAAACAGCAGAGTATGGCTCCTGGGAGACCTGAAGCAGCTATGTCCCTGTCACACTGCAGGTGAGGAGCTGAACTCATCTAAGCTTCTGCCTCTGCCTTTATTATGGTCGTCATTCATTTTCTTTAAGTGTCCATATGTTCTTGTGTTAGAATATTGCTAATTTCTTGAAATATGCCTTGTAGAGAGCTTTTGGGGCTGCTTGGCAGAAATTTGACATTGGCCAAGGACAGGAAATGGGCTTCAGGCAGGAATCTGACATTGGCCCATGACAAAGAAGTATGTTGAGGCAGGAATCTAATTTTAGGCTAAAACAGGGAAGTAATTTCCATCAGAAATCTAAATCTTAGGCTAGAATGAAGAAGTAGGCCTCAGGCATGAATATGACTGTGGGCTAGGACAGGGAAGTAGGCTCAGATATTTTGGTCATCCTGACAAGCTTTTAGAAACAGTGATCATGGGAGTGATCCCAAGACTTTGCTTATTGCCTTGCTTGTTCCTTGACTATTTACATTTATTGTATTGCTAGCTCCTCAACCTAGAACTGACCTAAATACTTGCATGTAATTAAAATTCTATAAAAGCAGATTGGGAAAAAATAAACCTGCCTGCAGCCTCAGAACTGGCTGGGGTCATGCTACAATGTTGTCTAATTGTTTTTTTTTTTTCTTTTTAATCCTCACTCCTCTGCTGGAGAACCTGTTGACTGACTGGGTTGGCCTGGTCACTAACTAAAGAACCTATGTATCCAAATCTCTACATGTTGACTAAATGATCACCAATTATCCCATATTAGCCTTGAACTAAAGACTGTATTCACAAATCAGGTTACCTTCTTAGGCATGGAAAGTACATCAACTTCCAGGTGTGCATCAGAGCACATACAGAAACCTTGTGTTTCATTGTAAGATTGGGTTCACGTTTACATTTTTGTTTAGTTGTTATTCATGCCTTATTAGTTGCTGTTGGAAGATCTGACAGTTTTCCCAAATAGTGGTTTTTAATTCTTCATCAACATTTCCTGAAAGCCAATCATTTTTCTGTACTCCCTCATACGTGGCTTTTGTAGTAGTTTTAACCTATTCTCATTTCTCTTCAAAATTCGATCTCTCTCTCTCTCTCTCTCTCTCTCTCTCTCTGTGTGTGTGTGTGTGTGTGTGTGTGTGTGTGTGTGTGTGTGAGAGAGAGAGAGAGAATTCTCAGCACACACACACACACACACACACAAAGAGAGTGAGATTATAAACACCATCTAATAATATTATGCTCACCTCCTCATCTACTTAGTAAGAGAAACCAGCAGAGTTTATTTGCTTTCTTCTGTTAATCAACTCAGTTTAGTGCATTAATTTAGACATACTTTAGATGCATATTTTATCTCATTGAAATAGAAAAATATTCAGCATATTAAATTTGATTGCATCCAGCTTTACCTAAGAATGAGTAAGACATAAGTGTACCACCTCCTTTATGAGTGAAACATAGGAAACAAACTAAGAAAGATTTCTCCTCCAGAATATGAATATAGAAAATGAGGAAGAGAACCTGTAGAAGAAAGAATGAAGGGAAAGAGAGGGGAAGTCCAAGGGGGAAGAAAGAGAGGTACGATTTTTTTCACTCTACTGAAACCACAGATTGTAAAATTTGCAGGATATATTGTTTCATTCAGCCATTATGCCTACACTCTTTCTGCCAGGACAGAACTTGAATTAACCTTCTGTCTCCAGCAACTGAGGCAGCTAGCTCTGCAGTATAAATGTTTTTACTTATTAGCAAGGCATCAATGACTCCTATAGTTAACACTTACCCAGATGATACCAAGCAAAATTGAATATATCTCCATATATCTCCATTTAGCACTGGCCTTAATTTAATGCAGAAATAGTGATAATGAGGTTTCCTTTTTAGTTCTATTTCCTTTAGGGTTGGCATTTTGTATGTATAACTGTTTCTTTTTTCCTTGGAGTAACTTGAATAAGAATAGAAATGATATGTTGCCTTATTTGTACCCATCATAAATCTTAGCCAAGTATTCAATAAATATTTGTTAAATTAAATTAGATTATTTCCTTGATATCTTAGCAGATAGTGCATTATAGAGCTTATTGATCATAATTAATTGCTCCATAGCCCATTAAAATTCACCCAGTGTAACATAATAGTACGCTCATCTTAAGATGTTTTACATAAATTGTGTTCCAAATTGAGTATCTTGTTGAAAGATTTCCTCTGCCCTTGCTTCTGGCAGCCTGCTTTTCCTTAGTTTGAAATATTAGTCTCTAAAGACCAGTTTCCTCTGAGCAGATTATCAAGATTAACAGGCATTCTGTGCTCTCTAGTCTGCAAGGAAAGCTTTTTCCTCCATTTCTCCAAGGAAACAAATACACTCTCTACTCTTCCTGGTGTTACTTTATGCTATTTTGTTGTTTTGAAGTGGTAGTTGTTACAGTGTTCGATTACTAGACTTAAGCTCTCCTAAAACATTAAATTATAAATAGATATCTGTGGATTTTGATTTTTAATTTTGTTAATGTTTATTTATTTATACATCTATTTTTGGTTTCTTGAAATACTAGGGGGAAACATTGACTCAGAAACTGTAATAAAAAGCAATCTTTGATTCTATACATTTCAACTCTGTTGTGATATAAAGGTACTAAAGTTTCCCCCATAAAATATCATGAGCATAAACTTGATCAGCCACTAACACCTTTTTAAATTTTTCATTATATTTTAATTGAAATATACTTGAGTCTTATATCACTTGCCCCCTTTCTCTTCTCTCAAGTTCATCTCATATACTCTCTCCAATACCCCCTCTATTCCCAAGTTGATAGTTTCTTTTTTATTGATATTATTATGCATCATTGATTATATGTATATGTATATATATATATATATAGCTTCAGAGATGACCATTCTTCAATGGACAAACCATAATGGGGGCTCATCCTTAAGAGAGGCTGGTTGGCCTTCTTTCTGTAGTCATTAGTTGCCTATAGTTATTTGTCTAGAGGCAAGATCCCCTGAAAAATTTTCCCATTTCATGTTATCAAGCTCACTGATATTTCCATTATTTCCATCTTACTTATGTAATCATTTCTGTGAGAGTGTTTCACAACAGACTTCCCAGTATTCTGGCCTTTATAGTCTTTCATCTCCCTCTGCTGAAATGTCCCCTGAAACACAGATGCATAGATGCAGAAGGATATAGAGGTATCCACTGGGATGAACTTCAAATCATACACTGGTCTCACATTGGGTTCAGTTGGAGTTTTCTGTAATGGTCTCTATTTTCTGTAACAAGAAGCTTATTTGATGAGTGGAGGTAGCTACACTACTTTCATCTGTGAACCAGAAGTTCCATCTTAATAGGTCAAATAAGAGAAACTTATCAAGGATAGCAAGACTTCTCAGCACTCAAGTTTAGTTACTCTTTCTTTGCTCTCCCACACACATTACTGGGTACAAGCTTTTAAAAGTATAAGCTATTCTACATGCAATGGAAATTTATCCTTAGTTATACAGCAGGTCATTAGATATTAAAAACCACAATTCAACCTATAGCTGTGCCACTGAATTTCCTCTAACCAATAACAAATAGCTCCTATGAAGTGCAGTTTTCTCTGACAGTTATCTTTTTTAATTAATTATTTATTTATTTCCTTTCCAAATGTTGCCCCACTCCTGGTGTCCCCTTGCAGTTTTTTCCCCATCCCTTTTTTGCCTCTGAGAGAGTTCTCCCTGGGCATCCCCTTTCTTGAGGCATCAAGTGTCTACAGGATTAGGTGCATCTGCTCCCACTGAGGTCAGACAAGGCAGTCCTCTTGAGACCTATGTGCCAGGGGCCTCAGTACAGCCCATGTGCATTCTTTGGTTGGTGGCTTAGTCTCTGGGAACTCCCAGGGGTCTAGGTTACTTGACACTGTTGGTCTTCCTATGGAGTTGCCATCCTCCTCAGTTCCTTCAATCCTTCCCCTTAATCAACCACCCACAAGGTCCTAGAAGGAGGGGATTTAAGGTCTTTTGCTCATTAGTTGAACAGATAACTGTGTGTTTAAGTAATACTCATCTTTAGAATCCAGAGTTATCATAGACACCAGCAAAGTGCATGTAAGTCTTATCTAGATTTGCTTCCATAAATTGCTTATGTCTGTGTCTAGGAGAACAGAAAGAGCATAATGTGGTAACAGTATAATTACAGCACAATCAGTTCAGCTCATTTCAGTATTGCCCTTTATATCAGTGTACTCTCCTTGCTTTTTTACATAACAAATAACAAGAACACAGGAAAGGAAATCAGTATGTGATGTGGTTGGGTCTTTTTTCAGGTCCTCACACAAAGGTGATATCAGAGAGGGACCACTTGTTCAAAAGATGTTAGAGTCTGCTCTAGGGAGAAAACGAGAAATAATTATCAGCTGCTGAGAACAAAGGAAGACAGGAATTGTTTAATGTTCATAGACTATCCCAAACAGCAATGAAAAATCAGGATGTAAAAACTGGTTTTGCATAGTAAATGTGTTTTATGGTAAAGATGCATTGCTTTGAAATGATAGTACAAGGTACATCAACTCTAAGTGCCCTATTCATCACACACAAAGCTTCCATGGTCAGGTGGCATTAATTCTGTGGTTTTGTATTGCAAGTCAGACCACAGGATACATATTATTTTACAAGGAAATATTGGGTGGTTGGAGGTGCTTGCAGACATATACTGGAGATAGAATAATGATGCATGGCACATTTACTGTACACACAGAATTTAGATAAGTGGAAGAAACATTCTGGCTCATCTTAAAGTCTCAGCCCATCAGTCCTTAGGTAAGGTTTATGCACTGCCTCAGCACATCCACTTTATGTATGAGGAGAGCAATGTGCACCAAACAATTAATTGAAAGCCTTGAAGGGCATAAGTATTCCATTAGAAGTCTCTAAACAAGAGGGCCTCTCTCACCATGGTAACCAGGAAGAGCTGTCAGAGTTTATACAGCTGGGGCTTCTGTTGTTGCTCGGGGGAATCCAGTGGATGCCTTAATTTCCTCTGCTTCTAGACAGGTTTTCCAAAGGTTATGACATTTTTTTGAGGGTTGTGTTTAAGGTTCATTTTTAGTATCAAGAATGAAATCAAATAAAGAAGCCCTAACTGAAAACTCTGTGTGACACATTGGAACTTACTAAACAGGAGTTGCTCCTTTATTCTGAAACCTTAGTGTAAGGCATGAAAAGAAAATGCTATGCAGCTCAGAACAATAATAATGAATTGGAGTACACAGGCACAGAGGGACTCTTGGGGCCCATAGTAGGATTTATATGTAGATATATGATCATTTTCTGTGAGAAACAGTATCTGAGATTTGAATGCCCTTGGTGATTTTCAGAGAAAGGCACTGTAAGTTCAAATGCTCAGTTTCAGCCAGAATGGAGGAGCACAGATGCCCACTAGAGAAAAGTTAGATCGTGAGAAAGAGAATGTTCACAGCAATTAATGACACTGACTGCTTCTCACATGATCCACTTACAAATGAACTTTCTCAAAAATCATCTTTTTCAAAAAAAAAAAAAGGTCAGGGTCTAGCAAGAGACTCAAAGAATGGAGACAAGACAGGGTGTGTGATCAACTCCCATTTCTCGATTATTGTCTCTTATTGTCTCTTATTGTCACTCTTATTGTCTCTCTCTTATTGTCTCCCTCTTATTGTCTCTCTATTGTTTCCCTCTTATTGTCTCTCTATTGTCTCTCTCATTGTCTCTTTTCTCTCTCTCAGTTAAAGGGAAGACCGGGGTATTTATACACTTTGTCACGCGCCTTGTAGGCGCGTGGATACCACGTGCCTTGCAGGTGTGGATATGACATAAGCCTTACAGGCATGTATAGCGTGGATACCACGTATACCTTGCAACTGTGGGCACTAAACAGCAAAACAAGATATGTGGCATAAACAAGATGTTATCAGAGTGTGCTTCAGCTGTTGTAGGCTGTTGAAAAACAAGTCTCATGTCAGGGTATATGGCCCAGGATGGCTGCAAAACTGATCTAGCCACTTTCTGCTAAAAGTTGGCTCCCAACACTCTGTGCCTTAATTACAAAACTACATTTATAGATTCAAGATTTGAACATACAATGATTATGGACATACCATACCATATTTTTCATAAAACATTTGAAAGGAAGATTCTAATGTTTGTGGTGCTACGTTGGTACATATAGACTAGAAACAGTATTGTAACATACACATAATCGTTACATGCCCTGTCATAAAAATGTTCATCAATGGATCTGTGCAGAATATCTCATCAAATTATCCTTTTTTTCTTTTTACATAGAAATATAGAAGTTTATATTCTTTGTAGAACATAACTTTTTGAATATAACAGATTCCTAAAGATTTAATTATCATTCACTTAATTATAAGATTAAGCTCATTACCATTCAATTTAAAGTTTTTAATCTAGGCTAAGTTTTAAATGTAGATAAATAAGTTACTAAAATAGAATAGAAATGATGTTAGTCCATATTGTGAAGAGTCAACATAAGTCAACAGAGAATAGTATCATTTAATAGTAATTGTGAACTAAGGAAGAATTTCTAGAAATAAAAAAATGATTCAAAATATATCATTCTTTTGTTTGTTTGTTTGTTTTTTTCGAGACAGGGTTTCTCTGTGTAGCCCTGAAAATATATCATTCTTTCATTAAGATTACAAAACATTTTATGCACACATACTGAGAATCTGAGCAACAAGGACTTTAGTATCACAAGGATTGTGAGAGAAAGCGATAGGAAAGTACATAGGCCAGTGAGAAGCACACACAGAGAGCACCCTGCAGAACCCAACAGGTTACAGACTAGCACTGGCTCTAACTAATGATGGTTACATCAACTAAATCTGAGAGTAGGGGGGTCTATAGGATGTAATTCCTAAAGATAAACTGTGTATCTACTAAGGCAGGATTCAGGAAACAACACTAAATAACATGAAGCCTTGAAACCAAAGTTGTTAGTCACCAGAAATAGGGAGCAGTGGGAAAGGGGAATGAACACAGCAAGGCACAGCTTCAGAGAAACCATGATGAAACCTATGATTTTATATGCTAACTTGAAAATTAATCCATGAACCAAGAAGTCTTTTTACATCTTCATCTCAGAAGATGTAAATAAGTAAGTAAGTACTGTAAGTAAGAACTGTAAGTAAGGACTGCTGTGGGCATTCACAGCTGTCCTCTGATTTGAGTTTCTACTGAGCCCAGCTTGGCCCTGGTAGGGACAGAGTAACATGGTTCCTGCCCCTGGGACAGGGCCCCAGTGTGACCCTCCATGAATGCCATGGCAGTTGTGGGCATAAGGATTGTTCATATAATAATGCACACATTAAGGATACACTATGAATTATGAGGGGCTTCATGAATCTAAAAGAACAAAGGTAGCTACACTATGAGCCAGCTTGTCAGAAACATATAAAGGAAGGCAGATTTCTGAGTTCAAGGTCAGCCTAGGACAAATCGAGGTTAGGCCCTGGTGTAGTAGATATGGTAATTTCAGGCCAAAGTCCCACCCAACCAGCTCATTAACTATGCTTAACAAAGGCAGAGAGATCTCTGAATTCTTTTGCAATGTTAATAAAAAAAATTTATGTATGCTTGCTGTCTCCTAAGAATCAAAAGGCTGTAGTTTTAGGAAGCTGATTCACAAGATAATCTAAAGGAAACCTAGAGTAAATTACTTGATTAATATGTAAAATAAAAGACTGGTCCTATGTTTTGCAGGAGATGAGAAAAATTCAGAGAATTTTTAGGATAAAAAAAGAAAACTGGAAAACAAACACACACAGAAACACAAACAGACAGATACAAAGACACATGGACACACACACACACATGCAAGCAGGACATGGGTAGAGAGATCTCTTTGAATAGCAAACAAGGAGCAAATTATAGACAGCAATCTCCAGAGAGAAAGCAGAACATAGAGATAAACAGACTAGAAAAGCTGTATCAAGCAGAACACAGGTCGTCCACTTGGATCCATGATTTGACTTCAAGTCAGTTTTTTTTCACTGCTCCCAGACACCCCTTCTCTCAGATTCCCTCTCCTTGCTGAGGCTGGTCCTTGGCAAGCTTTGTCACTAAAACACTGAAGGTTCTGTTCCTCAGTGTCTCCACCAGGTAGCATTCCCTGATTACTTCAGTGCATCAGTATAAATGCAGCAGCAGCCTGTCACCTACCATACTCCCATGCCTAGAGAGACTGTCTCTACCTTCTATAGTCAGTCAACAATAATAGGGTCAACAATAATAGGGTACTCCAACTTTCTTAGGAGGTCACAGTCAGTTTTATCATTATTGAAGGTGATGCTCAAAAGCTCAGCAGTGAACATCACCTTTGACAGAGGTTGTTTGAGCAACCAGAACTTCGTTTCATAGTTCTTACTTTAACACTGCACTTATTTATGAAATCGTTCCTATAAAATTCCCTGTAGTTTTGATGGAAGACCTCTCTTCATTGTTGCATAATGTGTACTGTAGAGTGAAAAATTATAAAGACCATTTTATGAAATATAAACAGACTTTTTCTTTACCCTAGACCTGAGAAAAAAGAATGCAGGTTCCAAAAAGCAGAACTAAATGTAAGACCTCAGGCCTTCACTGCCCTGGGATACATTCCGGGGAGAGCAACATTCCTCAAGCCTCAGGGAAGAAAACCCACCTGTGGATGGGGAAGGCCCAAAGCAGGAAGACACATTCCTGACCACAAAAAAAGATGCAAGTCATCTAGGTGGGGCTGGGAAGCTAGTAGCACCATGATGACAGGGAAAGTGACAGGGTAACAACTGAGAAATAGTTGGGCAGAGTGACAGGGTAACAACTGAGAAATAGTTGAACAAGTGACATGGGAAGACCACATTTTTGTGAGGAATGGGTGTGCAGAGTGCTTTCCATGTGATCCTGTATCATTTAGGTTTGGGATCCTCTGGAATGTTCCACTATTTTTATGTTATGTATTCTTGACAACCCCTCACCCCCCTTCCCACTCTCCTGGTTTGTGGTTTCCCCCTTTAAAAACCCTTCTCAGACTGACTGGCTTTGTCAATTCAACTCCTGCTCGAGTGAACCGAATTGACCTTGGCTAGCCAACTCTCCTCCCTAATAAACCTCTGCTGATTGCATTCAGGTATGGTGTCTTTCAAGTTTGTGGGTGGCCGTGACTTCCCGAGACTTGAGTAAGGGTCTCCCAAGTTTGGGGATCTTCAGTACCACTGGCCGAGACTGGAAGTATCATTAAATCAAAAGTAGTAAAGCCACTTTCAGTGTTTTCATTATAAAAAGGAAAACAAAAATAAAACAAAACAAAAGCATTCTTCCTAAGAATAGCTCCTTATGCCAAACCCACGGTCAGAGCAGCGAGCCACTCTTGCTGTGGTTGCTGATGCTGAAAGAATCTGCTACAAGCAACAGTCACAGCTGTCACTTTAGTAGCAGGCTGGTGAGAGCTTTATAGTGGTACAACTACTGTCTGTGCATGGCTGAGTGTGCAAGGCCCTGTCTTATTAAGGTGCTCCATACCACATAAGTGTTATCCTTTGCTAGGGGCACATTACAGGTGTCCCTGTCACATCTGTGTGATAGTCACATGTTGAGGATGCAAACTGTGGTGTTTTTAAAAAGCTTATTCTAAATAGATTATATTTCCTTTTAAGTTATTGCTCTGTCATTGTGTAAATTCAACCCTGAAAGTCCTTCATTTGTGCACACAGAACCCATGGGATATCACAGAGTCACTTTAAGACTCTAGTGAGCAGAGCCTTAGTTTACCAGAGACTCCCTGAGAGAATCATGCAGACACAAGAGATCACTGCAAAATGCAAGAGGAATGTTTAATGTTCCAGCATGCTGGGGCCACCCTGCACTCCAAAAGGAGAGGCGACTCCAGGCTGCTCGTTCAGTGAGCTTTTATGCAGTCCTTAGGGCAGCAGCCATTAGGCACAATGTGACTGGCAGAACAATGTGACTTTTTAAACTGATAGGTCTTTAGGGAATAAGGTAGCAAGGACTTCCCTTGTCTGTAGATGCCAAGGGTTGGTCCATTCTGCAGAATGTGTCCATGTGTTCTGGGTCTTCTCCACACATAGGTGGGCTCTGTTCCATGTGGTCTGAGGAATGTTAATCAGCCTCTCCCTTCCTCCTCTGACTGTTAATCCAACAAGGATCCTCTGACCAAGGAATGTTAATTAGCCTCTCCCATCCAGGGGGACAAATGTTCCAAAGGTTTTTTTTTATTACAAAAATTTCCAAACATTAAGAACATTTCCCAGTTATCATGTTATTGGAGAGATCACTTATTTATGGCTTTTGACAGCTATTTATTGGAAATGCAGTAGTTATGCTGAAAAATTCTACATCTTCTTTCTTGTGGTTCCTTGAGACCCTTCTGCAATAGATATTTTTGTGGCAGGTGCTGTTAGTGGTGAATTGAACAGTGTAAAATTGTGTCATGCTGAGACAGTGAGCCAGGATGACATGCTCATTCTGTTTTAAAGAGAAAGAAAGCAAGTGAGTAGCTCACTGGTTTTTATTTAGACCTTAAATCAGACTGTTGTTTTTCCCCATTCTCCTGCTTTGTCTGGAACACTGAAATCTCTGAATCTAAGTATAAGTGAGCATTCTTCTTATGCATGTTTGCATATCAACATAGTTATTGTTATTCTGTAATCTGAAAGAATATATAAATGAGATGTTAACTCTCTTCTCTTATACATTAAGTCACTTTAAATTGGAGAGCACAACAGAGACTATCACTATGTAAAATTTATACACATATACACATATTTCCACTTTCCATTACATTCTAGGAAGAACTATAAAGAGGAAGATTCATGAGCGCATTTTAGAAGCATACAGTTTTCCACTTCACCATTTTAAAATGAGATTAAAAAAAAAAAAAACCCTCCAAATTGCATGCAAGTTTAAAGCTAAGTGATGAATGCTGAAGCTATCATCTTTGGTAGGAAAGGACTTCTTCCATGAAAATGTAAAATACTTGAGAAGTTGCTCCATGAGCTTAACACAAGTTCTGGATTAACAGCCTAGCAAGATAGAAAGCAGGAACCCATGACTAAAAACTAATCCCACAACAGTCAAATAAATAGATGTTGACCATTTAAGTATGTGAACCATGCTGTTCACTTTAAAACAAAAAAGAGTAATTTGAAAGGGCATCTAAAGGCTCTTGATTTTCAATGTAGTTGATGCTTGAGCTGGTTTGAAGGGCTTCCCTAACAAGGCTGCCTTTCAAGGCAGCTCCTAAATCTCTCCTTGATCCAACTTGAACTCTGATAGGTGTGGGGTATAGTACAACCATTTCCTCCAAATTGGCACATTGTCTCCTGGAGAAAAGGTGGAGGCTCACAGAACCCAGGAAGCCAATAAAACTTACAAGGTTCAGGAAGCTGAAGCTAATCAAATTTATTAAGTTCAGAAAGTTGTAAGATTCACAAGGCTTCTCCACAGGTTATAAATTGGTAAGCAATTGCCAGAAGAAACTCTTCCTGAGGTCCTAAAAGTTGTAGAGGGAACTGCAAGACTACAGCTTTTTAGATGTGCAGCTTCTTTTGAGTCACTCACACTCCTATAAGTAACACAAATAAACTCATTGGTTTGCTACACTGTAAATCACTGGCACCACTACTCTGGTCTATGTTAAGTACCTTATCTGAGGTGAATAGTTGCCTGACAATATCTTCCCAGAAAAAGTCACACAAAAATCCAAGAGCTGTGATAAAAGCATACTCAAGCAGAAAGATGTGGAACCTGAGAGAATTCATGACCAGAAAGAGTTTTTTCTTTCAGTCACAGCTGCTGGTGTAGGAATTCTGTTAAACTTAAAAATTAACTGCCCCAGGACACATCCCAGGAAGAGCACATTCCTTAGTCTGAGGACACCTGCTGGATTACCCTGCTGAAGAAGAAAAAAGAGGCTGATCAACATTCCTCAGAGCACAGGGAAGGGAACCCACCTGTGGGTGGGGAAGGCCTGAAGCACATAGACACATTCTCAAGGATGGACCAACCCTTGACACTTACAGACAAGGGAGGTCCTTGCTACCTCACTCCCCAAAGACCAATCAGTTTACAAGTAACACTGCTCCACCAATCATATTGTGCCTAATCACTGTTTCTCTAGCACACCCCTTAAACTGTATAAAAACTGCTCTTAGCTTTAGCTCATGGTTTGTCTTTCTTGCGTGTGAGGGAACATTAGTGCACTGGTTCTTATCATTAAATCTCATGTTTTTGCAGCAAATCCCCTGTCCGTGTGTCTCTGTGGGAGCACATCCCCTGGTTTGGATCTTAGAGTCTAACACTGGCTGTAGATTTAGAAGACTCCTATAAGCCAGAAGCAGGCCTATTTGTTTAGAGATCTGAAAAAGAAGCTCTTTGCCTATTGGAATAAGTTTGTGAAAAGCTGTAAGAGATATGTATTCCTCAAATGTTCAAGCCTGAAGTGACACTCATCAGAAAGAGACAGGCAAGTCTGAACTCAAAATAGAGTTCCAACAGCTACACTTTACAAATGAAGACACAGTAATTGATCAAGATATAATTCAAGACAATCATCTTTCTGAAGCTTCATGGACTAAAAGAATACAGATAGGAAAAATAAGTAAAATAAGCAAAATGGTTAATAGGAAAAGAAATTTGATTAGAAATAGAAATTTTAAATTCAGACTACAAAAAAGTTTCAGAGATGAAAAACATAATGAATGGACAAATATCTATAATTTTCTAATTATAATTTTCTAATTATAATTTTCTAATTTTCTGTAATGCACTTCATCTGCTGTAAAAAGAAGCATTTTTGATGAAGAGTTAGAGCCACATTTACCTATGGGTATAAGGATGGGATTTAGAATGCAGTTAAAAGTTATCCTAGCTTAGGAAAGTGGCAGTAATACATCCTTTCCTAGGGTTAATGATTGAGAGGACTGAGGCACCCTTCAAACTGGCAATCCAGGAGACTAGGCCTAGATCTCTGTTTCCCAGAACTGAGCAAGTCCAGGCAAGTCAGTAATTGGAAAAAAAAAAAACAAAAAAACAAAAAACAGGCCTACCACCAGAAGCTTCCCTGCCTTCTGGCCTGAGGCAAGGGCAGTGAGTAAGCAACAGTTTCCAGGCTTCCCCAACCACCAGCATTGGTTTTGGAATGTTCCAAGAGATAGAGCCAACCAGTTAAGATAAACGTCAAATACCCTTCCCCGAAATTCCCCTAAAGTGCTTTAAAATGGGCTTGCAAGCTTGCCAGGACATCTCCATCTTGTTAAACAGTAGATCTCAGCATGTTGGACTTCTGCAGAATATAACCGTTTTTGCTTATGCATACTTTTCGAGTCCAAGGTATCATTCTTCAGTGAATCATGGACCCTTACATAATCTCACCAGTCACAGAAATTTTATAATGGTTAATTTTATAATGCTAGGCATTAATCCTCTCCTACTGTGCAAGCCTTAAACCCTGTTAGATGGCTATTGGTTGTTCCCATAGGTGCTATCATTGCACAGTTGGTGATATATTGTCATGCTACTTACTATGTGGTGGTTTATAGAATTTATAGCTAGGTCGACTATTGAATTTTTTTTTCTTTCTTAGTAACTTACATAATACTATAAGAGCTAGTCCTCATGAAGGAGGTTTCTAGGTCATACACAGTTCTATTTCTCCAAATTTCATGTCTGAACTATAGGTTATCTTAGCATACTGGCTTATCCTTAAGTTCTGGGAGGCACGAAGGACAACAACAATGGCTTATATTATTTTGGTCGTCTCTTCGACTCCTGTAATGAACACATCCAAGGGAAGATTTTATTTCTTGTTGTGTGGGGGAAGGGCATTATTATCCCAATAGGTAGAACTTCACTGAACATACATACATATACAGTGTGCATTATATATGTATATAAAGGAAAGCAACATCCATAAAATCTGAGTATAATTTTCTAAACAAAACCTGCATAGATATAATACCAGTTGACATGATGGGAAAAAAACTCACAAGACCAAGATTAATAGTTCCAGGAAATTAATGACTGCTGAGGAAGAATTAATCTTCTTAAGGAACAATGATTCTAATAGGTTATTCAATCCTAAGTGGTCAGCTCTAAACAAACATACATGTGAGCAGCACTAACTGGACTCACCAGGATATATGTCATGAATTTGAGAGGTAGTTATAGGGACATAAGGGGAAGTTGCAGGGGAAGAAGGAAGAAAGAAAATGATGTAAATACCCAGGTATAAAACTCTAAAGAAAGAAGAAGAAAAGAAAGACAGAGAAGAGAGAAGGAGGGAGAGAGGGAGGGGGAAAGAAGGAGAGGGAGAAAGGGAGAAAGGAATCAGACAAAAAGAAAATTAAAAACAGTTATGTTTTGCGGCAAAATGACTAGAACTTGAGGACCTTAGCTTAAGCAAAAGGAACAAGATACTGAAAGAAACTTTCTATACTAAAAGACAAAGAAAATCAAAGCTAAGAGACCAAAATACCAATTATTCTCAGCTAGGGAACAAAATGAGAGAAGGGACTGAGGTTAAGTTGATGATTATACCAAAATACAGACTAGAAGAAATGGTAATGCTTTACAGAACAATGGGATACCAGTGGCTCACAATAAACTATATGTTGTGCTTATCATGTGTTAACCAAAATGGAGCTTGAAATATTCAAACAAAAGAAATAAAAAAAATGGAAATGCCAATTACTTCAAATAAATCAGCACACATTGTATACAATACCATGATCTAGAAGTCTGTAAAACTCGATTGTGTTAATTAAAGAATAATCAAAATTCAAACAAAAGTACAAAAACAAAAGTCCAAGTACTTTGGGAAGGAAAATGTAAATGCTTCTCAGTTTTTATGTAACACAATTGTGATGCTTCAACTTCACCTTCAACTTGACTGTATGCTTAGAAGATATACCTCTGGGTGTACCTGAAAGACTGTTTCCAGAGAGATTTAACTAATGAGGTAGTATATTCTCTCTCTCTCTCTCTCTCTCTCTCTCTCTCTCTCTCTCTCTCTCTCTCTC
>JANHMN010000013.1:1737101-1775635 GCA_030674055.1 Rhabdomys pumilio | reverse complement strand
CTCTCTCTCTCTCTCTCTCTCTCTCTCTCTCTCTCTCTCTCTCTCTCAGTTCTTGGCAAGGAAGAAATGTGACCATCTGCTTTATACCCCCATGACCATGCTTTAGTGAACTATATATACCTCTAATCTTAAGCCAAAATGAAACATTCTTGAAGTTGCTTTTGTTACAACAAGAAAACTAATATACAGAACACATATAAGAAAACCTCAATGTCTCAAGAAAATATTGTTAGAACTAATAAGATAATATAGTGGCAAGACATAAAATCAACATACAAACATACAAAAATCAATGTGAAGTTTATGATAAACTATCTAAACTTTTTTTTTTAAAGTTTATGATAAACTATCTAAAAAGGAGAATTACCACAAAATTGAGGCCTGCCAGTAGTAAGTTTCAGGCTAGCTATGGCTAAGCAGCAAGATTCTCAAAAACAAAATTAAATAGAAAACTTATATGCTATAGATAAGAGAAATTTTAGGATTTGGCTACGTTTAAAAACATTCTGTGGTTTTGTTTAGAATTTATATTGTTATGCTTGGTACTGGAAGCCTAGCTAACTACTCAGTGCTAATTAAGTCATGGATAATGGAGGAAAATCTACAGCCACAGATTTACTAAACAAGCACAATCTCTAGTATCAATCTAAATGTCTGCCTTATACCCATAGAGAAAAATATTCTGCTCTTCTCATTAAGAAATCTTCCCACTGCAACAGAGAAACTATTATAGGCTGTCATATATTTGAGAAATATATTGAAAAAAATTTAGTGATAAGAACTATTACAAATATTTTAGCAATAAATAATTTAAACTATAAAATTATATTGAAATAATTGCCATCAAAATGTGAAAATTTATCTCTTTGGAATAATAGTGGAATAGCAATGATTTGAGGAAATAGACCAGGGGAGGACTTGTTCACTCAGAAGACACTTGTCAAACATCTAAGTATTGGTGTGTAACAGCAAACACATCTGACACAGGGAGTTTAGCTTTATGGAAAGGGATGGAAATGCTAGTCCTTCTGAAACACATTTTTTCTTCAGAGGACGTGGAACCTTAAATATGCACTGAAAATATCCACATCTTGGCTTTATATTATAGAAGCCTGGTGAGATAAAACTCCCTTGGTCTAGCAGTTCTCATGACATCTGTGTCTACCCAGTAGTTAAAACTCACAAACAGTGCTTGAGCTGAAGAGTGGTTAAGAGCACATATTACTGACCCAGCACACACTGCCCCACATTTGGCCACCAGGTGACCTGGTCCACACAGCCCCACCTGGTTTAGGGGCCAGGTGCTCCGGTCCATGGGTCAGTCAACAGGGTCTAGGGAGAGAGAGTGGGATGGAGGGGCAAGAGATGTGAAGAATGGAGACAAGATAGAGTCTGACCAAGTTCCATTTATTAAAAGAAAATCCTGGGTATATATAAGCACAAGCAGGGGAATACAGCTGAAGACACTTTATCACATGTGCCTTGCAGCTGGGGCACTAAACAACAAAACAAGATATGTGAATAAACAAGATGTTTATCAGAGTGTGCTCAGCTGTTGTGGGCTCTTGGAAAATAAGTCTCTTGACAGGGTATATGGCCTGAGATGGTTGCAAAGATGATAGCAGCTTTCTGCTTGGACTTGGCTCCCAACATATTACTGTTGTAGAAAATCCAAATTTGTTTTCCAAAACCCATGTTAGGTGTCTCATAGCTACCTGTAATTCTATCTTCAGGGTATTTGACACCCTTTTCTGGAGTCCACATGTAACTTCACTATAATGCCTGTGCCCATATGTACATACTCACACACACAAATACATGCAATAAAAAATAAAATGAAACTGTTTTTAAATTACCAAAAATAACCTAGGTGAAGGTTTTGTGATTACTGAGTTAAGATTGATAACTTTCTAAGATTAGCTTGTGAAGTAACAGGCTTCCTTAGTGCATTTTCATACATACTTTGCTGTGTTAGAACTTCGTTATCTACTCTTCACAACTTGCACTCTCCTTATCCCAGTGTTCCCCTTGAATTTAACACAATAGGTTCAATTACCTCCTCTTTTTTTCTATTCACATCCTGATTGCTGCTCCCTGAGTCACCCTTTCCAAAATCCTCTCCCACTTGCTTCTCCTCTAAGAGAGTAGAGTCTCCCCAACTTCCCCGCAACAGGTATCCTCCACACTGGCACATCAAGTCTCTTCAGGGCTAGGCTTATACTTTCCCAGTGAATACAGACAAAGCAACCCACCTAGAAGAACATAGTCCACAGAAAGGCAACAGCTTTTGGATTAGCCCCCATTCCAGTTGTTTGGGACCCGCATGAAAACTGAGCTGCACATCTGCTATATATGTGTGGAGAGACCTAGGTACATACAGCCTGTAAATGCTCCTTGGTTAGTGGTTCAGTCTTTGAGAGCCCCCAAGGGTCCAGGTTGGTTGTCTCTGTTGATCTTCTTGTGGAGTTTCTATCTCCTTCTGGGGCCTCAGTCCTTCCCCCAACTCTTCCATATGAGTCTCCAAGCTCCATTCACTGTTTGGCTGTGGGTCTTTGCATCTGTCTGAGTTAACTGCTGAGTGGAGCCTCTCAGAAGACAGCCATGCTAGAATCCTGCATGCAAGCATAACAGAGTGTCATTAATAATGTCAGGGATTGATGTTTTCATTGAAATGGGTCTCTGGTTGAGGTGGTTATTGTCTTCCTCAGTCTCTGCTCCATCCCTGATCCCTGCATTTCTTGTAGATAGGATAAATTTTGAGTTGAAAGTTTTTTGAGTATGTTGTCCCTTTCACTCAGCCAGGGTTCCTGTGCAGCTACAGGAGGTGGCCTCTTCAGGTTCTATATATCCAATGCTGTGAATCTCAGCTAAGATCACCCACATTGATTCTTGGATGCCTCCCATCCCAGGTTTTGGGCCCATCCTCAAGATGATCCCCAAGCCCTAAACCCCACCAGTTGTAGATTTCTATTCATTTTTATGCCATCTCACCATCTTCCCTGTTGCTTCCCACACCTAATCCTTAACACATCCCTCATTGCCCTCCCCATGCCCTCTCCCACCCAGCTTCCTCTCTCCTTCTACTTCCTATGACTATTGTATTCCCCCACCCACTCCTAAGTGAGATTCAAGCATCCTTGCTTGGGCATTCCTTCTTGTTTTACTTCTTTGGGTCTGTGGATTGTAGCATGGGTATCTTGTATTCTATGGCTAATATCCACTTTTAAGTGAATACATACCATGCATATCCTTTTGGGTCTGACTTCCCCACTTAGGATGATATTCTCAAGTTCCATCCATTTGCCTGCAAAATTCATGATGTCTTTGTTTTCAGTAGCCAAATAAAATTTCATTGTGTAGATGTACCACATTTTTTTATCCTCTCTTTAGTTGAGGGACATCTTGGTTGTTCCCAGTCTCTGGCTATTACAAATAAAACTGCTGTCAACATAGTTGAGCAAATGTGGCTGTGTCATAGTGGGCACCTTTTGGATATATGACAAAAAAAGCAGTATAGTTGGGTCCTGTACCTCCTACTCTTTTTTTTTTTTTCTTCTTTTTTTGAGACAGAGTTTCTCTGTATAGCCCTGGCTGTCCTGGAACTCACTCTGTAGACCAGGCTGGCCTCGAACTCAGAAATCTGCCTGCCTCTGCCTCCAAGTGCTGGATTAAAGGCGTGCATCACCACTTCCGGGCCAGTACCTTCTACTCTTAAAGTTTCTCTTTCCCATCTCATGGGCCCCATTCTCTCTGTCTCTCTCTGTCTCTGTTTCTGTCTCTGTCTCTCTATCTCTCTGTCTCTCTGTCTCTCTCTCTCTGCCTCCCTCTGCCTCCCTCTGCCTCTCTCTGCCTCTCTCTGTCTCTCTCTCTCTCTCCTCTCTCTCTCTCTCTCTCTCTCTCTCTCTCTCTCTCTCTCTCAAACACACACACACAAATCAGAAGGCAGGATATGCATATTAGAGAGACCATAGCACATTAATTTTTTCAAATCTTGACTACCCATTCAACACAGTAAGTTTTTAATATCATCGTAGCTAGTATGACTACCCATTTAATATAGTAAGTTTTCAATATCATCATAGCCAGTAGATTTACTAATCATTATTTGAATATAACAAATCAATATAAAGAAAATACTTTCCAGGCAGTGGTGGCACACGCCTTTAATCCAAGCACTTGGGAGGCAGAGGCAGAGGCAGATGGATTTCTGAGTTTGAGACCAGCCTGGTCTACAAAGTGAGTTCCAGGACAGCCAGGGCCATACAGAGAAACCCTGGCAAAAAAAAAAAAAAAAAAAAAAAAGAAAAGAAAATACTCTGGGAATACCTAACAAATGTCATGAAACAAGATACAAATAATTTAGAAGTAGCTTGTTATTGTGTTCATTTAATGGAGCATTAAGTCTAGAATCCACTATAGAAAGAGATGAGTTGGAATGAGACAATCAAAATCTTTGTTTCTTCGATTTCATTAATTTGCACATATATTCCCTGAGAGTGGATCTAATTCATATGACTTGAGTTACTAGAATACAGAAAAATAAATGTATATACTAAATGAATTTACTAAAGTAAGTTGTGCCTATGGCTATAAGAATTATCTTTTATAAGAAGAAAAAAAACCAGCATTATTGAATCACATAAAATTTGATCTATCTTGGCAGCCACATACAAAAATTATCAGAGCACTTCATTTTATTTACCACTTCTGGTGTTGTGTTCCTTTGCTTTTAATAACAAGTTCCTTGCTCAATAAATGATACAGAGAATTCTCATTAAATTTTTAGACAAACTTCTCAGAAACAAATAAACTAAACATCTTCACTGGGATATCAAAACTCAGATTCCTCTATAGTTCTAGGTTGTTAAACTGTGCTAAATTCAATAACAGAACTCAACTATCTAATGCTAACACCTTCTGTAAGTGTGATACCTGTAGATCATCCTTTCTGTTCACCCCATCCTCAGTCACAATTGAGTCATGGTTCATGGAGGAAGGCATAGGCACAGTCATAGGTAATTCCGTAAAGCAAAGAAGTATTTATAATGAAAGGAGAACTGACAAGTTTGGCAAAGGCGTGGGGCATTCACCATCATAACATATAAAGGGTATATTTCAGGACATAGATAGATGGTAGACAGATGACTGATGATAGACAGATGTTAGATAGATGATAGATAAATAGATAGATAGATAGATACATATGGTAGATAGATTGATAGGATACATGATGGTAGATAGAATAGATGATTAAATAGATTAATGATAAATAGATGATATATGATTAGTGATAAACATAAAAGATAAATAATTAATAGACAGATAATTGAGCAAAGATAGAGATAGATGATAGATAATAGATAGATGATAGATGGATAAATGATAGATATTTAAATAGCTAGATAGAAGATAGATAAATGATAGACAAATGATAAATAGATACATAGATAATTATAGATGGATATATAGATTATTGATAAGTAAATGGTTGCTGAATAATAGATGATTGATGATATAGATAATTGATAAATAGATGATTTATAGGTACATGGTAGATGATGATGAAGATAGATAGATGATAGATAGATAGATAGATAGATAGATAGATAGATGATAGATAATACATGATGATAGATAAGATAGATAGATGATAGGTAGGATACCTGATGATAGATACATAAATGATAGATAAAAGAAACTGATAGATGATAGAGACTAGATGGATTAGATAGACAGATAAGACAAACAACTTGATAAGTAGATAGATTGATGAAGGGTAGATAAATGAAGGTAGATGATAGATAAATTGAGACAGACAAAAATACGCAGATAGATGCTGATAGATGACAGAGGATAGACAGAAGATAGAGATATATAAAAGAGACAAGTAATAGATAGATGATAGATGATAGATAGATAGATGGATAGATAGATCAATAGATATAGAGAGACTGACAGAAAGAGAAAGATGAGTTAATTTTTAGGAGATAACGAGAAATATACATTATAACATTAAAAATATGCAAGGCTCAAAGCTGGTTTGGATTGCTCTCAATAAATATTCCTCTATTAACCTGCTTCAATATCCATTAATTCTCAAAAGAAAAAATAAAGTATGTATTATCTATTTTATGAGGAAAAGTATTTATGCTATTAAATTGATTTTCTGAATACTGTGATATCAGCCTCTCTTCACAAAGAAGTTATTTTGAGGACTAATGACTTGAATTATTACTTGTAATAAATTTTAATAAAAATGTAGAAATTTCTTCTGTTTTAACATTGAAGAAGATTTCCTATTAAGATTCTAGTACAATATTTTTTTGCATACATATGTTTGATACTCAAGTCATTTCTTAGTATTCTGTTTGTTTTCACTATGCTCAGTCTTAAAGACAAGATGAATGATCCACATGATCACATAATGCTACCTATTTAAATAGTGGACATACATATGTCGGGCTATGGTAGGGTATCCTGGTTCTTGGGTTGTGGGTGTTCAGCCATGTCCCCAGAACCCAGGCTCCTGACAAGAGGTCTAATCTCCATTCAACCTGCACCCTTCAGTCACATAGGGCACAGGCGGAGGGTGTGATTAACAGGCCTCAGGCCCTAGAGAGATTTACATACTAATGAGGTACCTGAAGGCCAGAGGGTAGAGCCAATTAAGCAGTCCTCCCCTGGCCCCTCTCCCTCTTTCCCTCCCTATTTAACTCAGATCTGCCCTGAGTTTTAGGGGGTGCATCCAGATCCATTCACCATTCGCCATGACAATAAAGCCTGTAAAAACCCATGGACTTTCTCGTGTCATTGGGACCCTGCCGTGAGGAACCGTGGAGCCACAACAACCATGCCTAACTTCCCCCTGGAGGAACCCAGAGCATTCCGAGCCAACTACACACAGCCTGGCATGAGGAACCCTGCGTCTTCCAGCAATTACCTACATATATATCTAGATATTGTTGAAGGAATAGAAAGATCAGGTAGAAGATATGACACTATGAAATGCATGTATGTGAACTAGGTCTTGGGTAACCCCGACCCATTTGACCAGTCATTAAACAAACACACAGGTTGATTTGCAATGTCTGAAATCTCTCTCAAGTAAACAGACAGAATAGACAATCAAATAAATTATTAATTCACAGAAAATCATGTACACTGTTGGGCCAATTTTAAAGAACTAATAACAAATACTATTTGTTGTAGATATTTGAGTATATAAGTAGAAACTGGTTGATACAATATTTCCTACACAAATTTAATTCGAGAGCTAAGGACAGAAGGTAAGACTTCATAGGTATCTGTAATGCTCTAGTTGTTTTTTATTTGTTTGTTTGCTTGCTTTCTTACGCTGAAGATTGAACCAATGGCTTGTACACAGTAGATAAAGTTTACCACTGAGTTATGCTCTTGGTGCTTAATAGCTTAAATTTAAAGTAGACTTTATTTTTAAAATTGTGTGCCTCTTAAAATTTTTAAATAACACAAGTTCGCTGAATCTAATCACATATATATATATGTATGTGTATGTGTATGTGTATGTGTATGTGTATGTGTATGTGTATGTGTATGTGTATGTGTATGATGTATATGTATATGATGTATATGTATATGTATATGTATATGTATATGTATATGTATATGTAACAATAATATAAATATATTTAAATCTGGCTTCAAATTTTGTATCAAAATACCTAATTCTGAACTTTTTGAAAATAAGAGAGGAGGGGCAAAGGGTCCAATAGAGATATGGTACCACAAGCCTATAATCCCAGCATTTCATAGTCTGAAGTATGAGGATCCCAAGTTCAAAATGTCAGTCTAGGTTATGTAGCTATTCATCTCAAAAAAATGAAAAAAAAAGAAAAAGAAAGAAGGAAGAAAGAAAAGAAGAAAGGGAGGAAGGAAGGAAGAAAAGGAAGGAAAGGAGGAAGAAAGGAAGGAAAGAAGGAAAGAAGGAAGGGAGGGAGGGAGGGAGGGAGGGAGGAAGGGAGGGAGGAAGAAAAGGAAGGAAAGGAGAAAGATAGGAAGGAAGGGAAGGAGGGAGGGAGGGAGGGAAGGAAGGAAGGAGAGGAAGGAAGGAAGGAAGGAAGGAAGGAAGGAAGGAAGGAAGGAAGGAAAGAAGGGAGGAAGGGAGGAAGGGAGGAAGGGAGGGAGAGAGGAAGGAAGGAAGGAAGGGAGGAGTGGAGGAGAGGGAGGAAGGAGAAAAGGGGAGGAAGGGCGAGAAGGGTAAAGGTAAGAAAATAAAATGTAAAGGGAGTAGAGGAGTCTTGGTTCTGGTGAGGGATCATCTTCCAATTGCAGTACAACATAGAAGGTGACATAAGCGTGCCCAGAAATGTGAGCAGAAGAAAACACACATCAAGGCAGAAATTCAGAAAGGGACTCAGGACCAAGCACTCTCTAATAATGACATATTCTAATAAAACCCAACTGATTCCTTCCTACACTGGGCAAAGCTTCCTGTGTCCTAGCATCACCCATGAGGGCTCCACATCTTAAAAGTTCCACCAGCTTTTAAAACTCACAGGAAACAGAACTTCCAATGTCACTTACCTTGGGTTATATTCAAATTCTATCTAAGCCTTAGCAAAGGCCATGAGCAATGTAGAGTTGATGTGGATGAAGGAAGTTTCAAACATGTTTGTGCTATTCCAGGTGCCGAGTCAGAGGAGGTACCATTTGAATATACTCTTGGTGATGAGTAGGGATTCTCTGTTTAGACCTGTAAAAACAGTGAATATATCTAGAGGAAAGATACATCCTATGCAGAGATAAATTGGGACAAATTCAGAGTGCTCAAATTTTAATAGTTAAAGTCAAATGTGGGTGAAAGGGACTGGGGTTGAAGGAACATTTGCTATATTTGGAAGAAACTCAGACTAGAGTGTAAAAATAGAATTATCAACTTTGTTATTACATTCTCTGTATTATTAATAAAACTTATTATCTGACTATTTTATGCATGTATATAAGGCCTTTAACTCTCAGCTACCACCTTTTCACACCTATCAGTGTTGAGGCCCCACACAGCCCCACACTTTGGAGCTAAGTGCTCTGGTCAAGAGAGTGGGGAAAGAAAGGGAAGAGATGCAAAGAATGGAGACAAACCAGAGTGTGTGACCAAGTCTCGTTTCTCATTTATTGTCTCTCTCTTATTGTCTTCCCTTATTGTGTCCGCTTATTGTCTCTTCCGCTCTTATTGTCTCCTCCCTTGCAAGAAAATCCTGGGTATTTATAAGCACAAGCAGGAGAACACAGCTGAAAACTCTTTACCACGTGCACCATGCAGCTGGGGTCACTAAACAGCAAAACAAAATATGTGGGATAAACAAGATGTTATCAGAGTGTGCTCAGCTCTTGTAGGCTGTTGAAAAACAAGTCTCTTGTCAGGGTATATGGCTCAAGATGGCTACAAAGTTGATAGCCGCTTTCTGCTAAAAGTCAGCTCCCAACATATCAGGCTTACAATTTTGCTACATATCCCTTCTCATGTTTATGTTTTTTCATTTTCTGTTGTGGTTCATCAAGATTAAGCAAGGCTATCTGAGTAACCATGGATATGGAACTATTAATCAATGGCCTTTGGGGGATTTTTAAAACAGTGTATATATGTAGGAGGTTGTGTGTGTACACTAAGTGCAGAATCATTAGAAATCAGAAGGTGGCAGACCCCTTAGCACTACCATTATAGGCAGTTGTAAACTGCATAAAATGACTGCTAGAAACTGGTTGAGGTCCACTGCAAGAGTGCAAGAGCAATCTCTGCATTTGCACAGTATCCACTCTTAATCACTGAACCATCTCTCCAGTTCCAGTTGAAGAGCACATAGCCTTTCAGATAAACAGCAATAACTTCATGCTTTTCTTCATTGCTAACTGACATTTCATAATTTACATATTGGAACTTCCTACTATACAAGGGATTATTAACTTGAGAATTGTGTATATTATTTTATGCACACATGCATCATTTAACTATTGGACTATAATGGCCCAGGGTTAAGGAGACTGAGCCTGAGGGAGCTTCAACCCCAGATACCTCAGATGTAAAGATGGCAGAAATTGGCAACCTCTCCCTTTCCAACCTGGTGCCATAAAGCCGGCTCCCCCACCATCAACCCTATAATAATTTATTATCCTGACAGTTATCAGGCTTCACTCCTTGTTTGGCTTCATAAGGTACATACACACACACACACACACACACACACACACACACACACACACACACATACCATAGCCCCTGAGAATATAGATGAAGCATCTTCCAACACCCCTGCCTGGGACAATGGTACATGCCCACACAGACTTATCCCAGAGACCCTGGCCACCTCTCCAGGGACACAAGTATCTCCACACACAAAGAGCCAAGCCATTCTATGAAGCTGTTCCTTGGTGTGTTTGTTGTAGGCACACACATCATCAACTGAGATTCTGCACTGCACTCACCTATGCTGGGCTAAGCTTCCCTTTCTCCAGTCCAGCTCAGTGGACAGTGGCCCAGGATACCCTGAGGAGGAAACAGACATGTGGGTTGGCATTTAACCATGTAATCTGTTTGCTGGCTACACTTTTTCTATTTTGTGTGTTATAAAAGTTGAGGAGAAAATAAACCTCACATTTGGTACTGGGCATTTATGCTACTTAGGTCCATAGATAGATGCAGACAAAGCAGCAGCTCAATATTTTGTTTGCAGATAAAATGCAAAACAAGACCAAAATAAGAAAAAAAAAATGACAATAGCAAAATCCAGGAAAATTAAGCCATTTTACTTCACAGTCACATTCTAAAAATCTTTCCCAGAAGTTAGTTCTGCCAAATTTAAAACCATTAACTTTTAACACTTAAAATTCTCTGGGACATTTAACAATATCCATATATTTTCAAGAACACTTTTGCACAAGCAACCTTCTTTTAACCATGGCACAGGAAGGGATGGAATCCTTCCTCACATGAGCAATGCTTTTCTTCCCTTCAATCTCTGTCAAACCCAGCATCTCTAGAGATCTTCATGAAAGGATGAGGCATTTGGCGCACAGTATTGCTATCCAGGGTTGGAGTTTATATACAGACATTAGAGGATTTTTTTTTCCTGTCAGTTAGAGGTTTAGCATGTTTGAAATTCAAATGTATTTGTCAAATATACTAAGCTTTTTTTTTAATTATCACTTTTTTGGAAGTTTGAAGCATTTGGTACTTTTCCATGGTGTTCTGAAACCAGAGAGGCTTCAGGTTGTACATCTGGGCAAACACATTTCCTTCTGACAAGGTTGCAGCATGTTTTCTATGAGCTAATTTCAATAATTTATAAACAGCCTATTCTAGGTCTCCAGAGCCAAGCTTCATGGTTTATCAAATATATGTTTTTCTTTTGTAACACTGCATATTTGCAAAAGAAAAGAAGCCTCTGCATTGGCTGGGTAAGCAAAAGGAATAGATTTGGAGTGGTGTCTAGTGCCTGGTTCCCCCGAAGCCTGTTCCATGTAAGGAATCCTTACCAGAAGCAGTTGTCAGTTCCAGAAAAATCATGTTAATGGTACGTTCTGTGAAGAAGTTTAACTTCTTTTCAACCTCAGACAAACGTGGATATAGGGACCATGCCTCAGTTGTGATTCAGATGCTACTAGAAAGTTGTTACAACCAAGACAGCAGACTGAGTCATGGCTATTGCTTTTTAAAGACTTCCCACTTTTTTTGACTATCTGAAAAACAGAATCTTGGTGTTCCTGAGACTGTAGAGTACACAAATGGAAAGGACTACGTTAATTAAATTGACCACTGTCTTCTAGATTATCCACCAAGATCTAGTCAGCTTTATCGAAGAGATACAAGTATTGTTCAATATACATAAATCATTAAATGTAATCATAACACATAAATAGACTCTAGGACAGAAACCAAACAATAATCTCATATGATACAGAAAAGACCTTTAAAAATAGTGCTGGAGAGATGGCTCAGAGGTTAAAAGCACTGTCTGCTCTTCCAGAGGTCCTGAGTTCAATTCCCAACAAGCACATGGTGGCTCACAACCATCTGTAATGGAATCTGATGTCCTCTTCTGGCATTCAGGCACTGTAAACATAATAAATAAATAAATAAATCTTTAAAAAATGAAATAGCAATATCCCTTTATTACAAAAAACATGCAAAAATCTAGAAAGAAATTAAACATATTTCAACATAATGAAGGCAATATACAGCAAGGCTAAAGCCAACATCTTGTGAAATGAAGAAAAATGCAAAATTCACAAAGCTCTTTCCCTAAAATTGGGTATAAGACAAGGATGGTTACTCTATCAACTATGGTTTAATATAATGTTTAAAATAAGAGTAAATAAAACAAAAAAGATAAAAGGGGTACAAACTAGAAAAGGGGTACACCCTAGAAAGTCAGTATTCTGCTAGCAGCCTTCAGATGAAGATGTAGAACTCTCAGCTCCTCCTGTACCATGCCTACCTGGGTGCTATCATGTTCCCTCCTTAATGATATGGACTGAACCTCTAAACCTGTAAGCCAGCCCCAATTAAATGTTGTCCTTATAAGAGTTGTCTTGGTCATGATACCTGTTCACAGCAGTAAAACCCTAAGATAGTAAGTGAGCTTTGCTGAGTCGGTTGACACCTTTAATAGAAAAAAATTTCCAGATATGAAGGAGATATGGCTGTAATATCTATCCTTCTATTGATCATCCGAATTGATTAGACTGATCTGGATGGCACTGCAGGTATATCCTTCTTTGTTCACCATTCCATGGCATCCCTTCAAAAGCTGTTGGATCAGTCAAAGAGAATGACCATCACCAGTAGAGGAGAACAGCAAGGTATATGAGTAGCTGTGTTCCTGTTTATAAACCTTCATATAGGTTCTCATGAAAAGGACTGATCACCTGAAACAGGAGGACATAACCAAAGGGCCCCTATTCTACATCTCTTCCCTTTATTTCAAGATGCTAGCCTATATGTCTTTTACTTTCTCTCCTTCCATGCAACTGCTTCTTTGTGTGTGCACATAGGTAGTCATGAAGAACATGCAAAATGGCTTCAACAGCTTGTCAAGGAAGCCAAAACAAAATGAATTATCTTAGCAGTTCCACAGTTCTGCTCCTTTATCAGTTATTAATTTTCTGTGAGGATGTTAATTCACTTGTAGTTTCAGGTTGAAATCTTTAGTATTTGAGAGCCGCAAGTCTACCTCAGGATATGTCATTTTATTATAATCTTTAAAAGATGAAGTGAGAAGAAATAGAAATTAGTGGTAGATGACTGCTTAGCCTTAGAAGAAAAGCCATCTGGAGAAGAGACTAGTCTCTGAAGCAAAGGGTCATTCCTGGAACACCTGAAGTGAATAAGTTCAAAATAAATGACCCATTAAATGTTACATCATTTGTAACACATGCCCAGGATATGACAATTCTTTCTGATATCATATTAATGACATTCATATTCATTCCATTTTGAGGAGACAAAATATATTGCATAGACTAGTATTACAAAATCTTAGTATAAGAAGCAATATGTAAACCATGTTTTAATTATATTCATGACCTCTGAGAAATTGTCCCTAGGGAATATGTTAACTTTAATAATATTTTTAAATTAAAGAGTTGGTACTTCAGGAAACCAACCCCCATTTCCACCATTATTGCCGAGGAATGTTCATGACACCGAGATAATAAAAGACAAGAAATGCACTGGGACAACCAAGCACTCAAGGGAAAAGAGCGTGAAAGTGGAAAGTGATGAACCTCCAATGGAGTTGGAACTTTATACCTGTTTTCTGGAAAATTTTGTACTCTATGCTAGTAAGAATTTCCATTGCAGTGACAAAATTCCCAGAAAAATATTGTATAGGAGACACAGTTTATTTGGCTCACAGATTCAGAAGTTGAAACCCATCATGGCCAGACAGATATGAGAAAGTAGAGATGCCAGCCCTATTTAGGCCAAGATATAGATAGAGTGCATGTTCTCAAAAGCTTTCTGTTAATACCATTATTTTAATTAATTCTATTAAAACTTTTACTTCTTCCACGCACCAGCCTAAAGAATAGTATCACCTGTATTCAGAATGAATACTATTCTATTAGTTACTTCTCTCTGACATATTGAAAGGTATATTTTACTGATATCTGGAGGTTCTCAGTCCAATCAAATTAGCATTCTCCTGCCATCATGGTCAGGATATATGAATTATGCAAGTAAAGATGTTTGCCACCAATCCTAGTAACATGAGTGCAATTGCTGGAACCCACCTAATGGAGGGAAAGAGAATTGACTCCTGAAAGTTGTCCTCTGACAACTTTCTCTCCCATGGTATGGCATTTTCAGGCATGTTCACTGACACACATACACACACGCACACGCACACGCACACACAGACACACACACACACACACACACGTATAATAAGCAAATAAGGAAATAAAAATATACTTAAAAATTTAAAAACTAAAAATAAGATCAGCATCCAAAGCTGACTTTATGTCCGTGTACATCTTAGGTAGTATCTTCACCTGGGTGTGGGGAGGAAACCAGGAGCACATGCATCAGGGGTTTACAAGAAGGCCCTGCTGCTTTACTCCTTGTAGTCCTCTCCACCTGCTATAGTGTGTGACAGATTCCTATATCACCTTCCATCTTGGTGACTGCAGTCGTTTGCAAATTTATCTTTTTTTTTCTTAGACTTCTTCCTAACTTTATTTGACATTGCAGTTCTAAATAATAGATGTGAAATTCTTAACATCCATACTGAAAAAAAGTTACAAAATAAAGCTGTATGATGCCTCCAGCTATCATTATAACTGAAGAGCTGAGAATATTTCATGATATTTTGGAAGAGGACTGTTATGAAATATCCACACTGCATTTCTGTTTTTTGTGTTAGAGTTGAGATGTTTCTGAACTCTGAAAGATTTTCTGTATGTGATTCTTTCAAGAATGCTCTATCCTTCTAATAGTCTTAATGACATGATATATTAATTCAGGACACATTTCTAAATGACAACTAGCAATCCTAACAATATTGTGATTCTGGTACTTTCACATATGTATTGTGGACAAATCTAATCTACCTAGAAAAAAATTAGCATATCACATTTCTAAAAGATTTATTTATCTCTGTATACATGTGAAGGTATGCATGCCTATGGTGCAGAGACATGGAGAAGTTATCAGGTGGTTTCCATAATCAGTCTTACCTCTCTTCATTTGACTTATTTTTTTTTTAGATAGATTTGAAGCTGTTGAAACCCCATAATCCTCTCTTCTCTTTCTTCCTCAGAACTGGAGTTAGAGGCATGCCCTAGATGCCTACCTTGTTAAAATCTAGGACTCAAACTCCTGTCCTCGTGATTATACAGCAAGCATTCTTTTTTCTTAATCACTGAGCCATCTCCCAAGCTCATATATTACTTTTGATGATAATAATCATAAAAATAGTAACATTACAGCACGAAATTTCTCCCTAGGAAGAAAATTTAAATAAGGATGCAATTCCACTCATAAGTATATATTAATTGCCATATTTTATATGCTCTAAAATATGGTAATATACTCTTAAAAGATTAGTAAAGCTAAAACATGTAAAGTTTATTAATGGTTAAAATATATCCATACTAGAAATATAATGGAATTATAAAACTTAAGCAAATCAAGAATCTTTGCCATGAAGATGTTTAAATATGTTCAATACATACAGAATTCTATAACAAATTTCCAATTTCTCATCATCTAGCATTAATTATTATTAATTCTTTACCAACCTGCTTAGTAAATATTTCCATTTCCTTCATCACTCTCACAAATATGTTTTAAAGCAAAACTGTAACACTCTTCAATCTAGGTACCTTCAAGACAAGGACTCTGAAAGTACTACCACAATATTGATGTTAGAATAATAAACTAGTTAGTGCTTCAAGAATTATAAAATAATGTTATCAATGCTTTTATCACTTGTAACAGAGGACTTTTTAGCTTAATTCATGTGATAAACGCCTATCATGCTAAGAGAAAAAATGCAAACTACTGATCTGCACAAAAGATACTGGTCAATTTAATTAAATCACATGTCAAAATAAAAAGTACATGTGTACCTTTGAAAAGTGAATATTTGTAATGGGACCTCTTTACAAGCCCCACCTTCACTTATAAAAGATAGCCAAATTCTCTCATTTTCTATCTGAATTCAGATCCAATCTATAGAATATGGATAACATGAGTGTCTAGTGGGGATGTGAATCAAGCCAAACTCTAAGTCTGTGCTCCAAAAAGTGATAGATATCATCCTATAAACCATCTTACTTACACTTCCATGGAAGATATACATGCAGATGTAAAGATATCCAAAATATTTCTGAAAGCTCCTTCCCAAATATCCTGAGCTCAGTGTAGTAGAAAGACTAACAAGATGTTTTCTGTTGATGGAAATATGCTTCTGAAAGGCATTGATCAAATGCATTTTATTTTCCATTTTTAAAAATTAAGGAAAATTATACTTTCAGAGACCATTTCTGTAGATCATGCAAAATCAGACACAGCATATTACCTGTCACACTTTTCAGTGAGAATAGCTGGTACTTGCCAGGCATCTCAGAAAATTTGGAGGCCAGATAAATCTCTAGAAATACAGGTAATTACAGTGTTGCATACGGTGTTTATCTCCAGGGATTAAACAAGAGAGAATATACAGTAATGGCTTCCATCTAGGATAAACAGATTTTACCATAAATCTGAACATTACTTTTTATGGTTATTAAATTCTATGGCTTAATTATAAGCAGGATATAAATACCTCAGATTAGTTTTCACCCAAACCTGTGGGCTTCTTAACCATATTGTTCTGAGTTTACCCTCTTAAGTATTTAGTGTTTCTCAGCTGCTTTAAGCCTAGTTTGTTCTTTTACATAGTATTCAAGCAGGAGACCTCTGTCAAAATTGTAATAGAAGGAAAGGATGGCTAAAGAAAGTTAATAATAAATGGTTAGTATCTTTTTATAGACAAAACTCTCTAGGTTTCTCCAAAATTAATCAAAATGATAGATGTTATGGGGGAAGATGTTTTATAGGTTTGGTAGATACCTGTCTATCTGTCATTTCCACTTTGTTTTACTATACTCTGTAGTTCTCTGTCCTGCACCCTCAGGCCAAAGCACACAGCACACCTTCATTCTAGTCTTGAGTGGAGAAAAAATGACATATATGTGTGTGTATGTGTGTGTGTGTGTGTGTGTATGTGTGTGTGTGTGTGTGTGTAGTGGGATATTTTTCCCACAAGTTGGGAGGAGTTAAGGTAGAAGGAGTAAGGAGAGGAAGAGGAGGAAAAAGGAGAGGAAGAGGGGAGGGAAGAGGAGGGAAAGGCAGAGAGTTGGAGGAGGATGAAGAGCCATGCAGGTATGGAGAGCATCCTGGGCAACAACTTAAATTTAGGTTAGCTAATTGGGAAATACCTCTAATTGTATGGGCATATTGTTATTAAGCATTACTAAACATATAAAGCCTTTGATTAATATTTAAACATTAGAGTCTCATTTCCTACTGGGCCGCATGAATGGTGGGATGGTCTGGCGACTGCCCAGCCTTGTAGAGACAGTGTGGAAGATTGGCAGAGCCATCTCCCATGCAGGCATTTCGTGGGTGGCAGGGCTGGTGTCTCCAGCTGCTTGAGCTGTGGCAGCAGTGAGAACACACCTCCTCCGCTCCCTCATGGCCGCAGACATAGGCTAGTCAGGAACATGGCGGTTAATTAAGAAAAGCCAGATTGGATGATGCCATTTTAAATAGCTCCCATAACATATATGTATGTCACTCTTCCTCCAGAAACTGCTTCAACAAAATCCACCTGTCTCCATTCTAATCTATAATCTTCGTTACTTGCTTTTTCACTCTTAATGTTCCCTTTATTATCAGCACTCCCCATACAATATTTCATAGCTGCATACTATAAATTTGTTCAAGTAAGGCTATAAGTCTGAGCTTTTAAAGAAAACTCAGATCTGTCACAAAAATCATAAAGCTATCATGACAGTCTCTAAAAGCATGGTGGTAGTTCATTGATCTTACACTTGTTTTCCATAGCACTCACTTCAATAACCCTGTATTGGTAACTCCTCAGGGACTATAAAGCTAACCATAAAGTCTTAAAAATAAAAGAAAAATAACAAAAACCTGCTGTCACTCAAATACAGAAGAAATTAATGGGTTCAAACTCCCCAATATTTAGTACCACTAAAATAATCTTAGTGAAATGTGCTGACTTGGGTGAAAAATAATAATAAGCACAAATTATAGAATAAAAGAGGTGCCAGTGATATGAATTCATAAGTAAAAATACTGGCTATCAAGCCTAACAACTGGAGTTAGATCCCCAGTTCCACATGGTAGGAGAGTACCTACTTCTCCAAGTTGTTGTAAGACATACATGATGACACACATGTGCCCATACACATGCACAATAAGTAAATAAATTAATAAATAAATGTAATCTTAAAAACAACACTGATAACAAAGATTATTTAATAATGTTTATAGAGGGTTTTTTTCCCCTTCTGTACTCATGGACTAGACTTAGTCTCTCTAAATTCCATTGGTGTGTTTTTCCTCCACTGAGTCAAAGTAGAAAGACACAGCATGAGCATCAGTCTGAAATCACTGCTTCTAAGGAGCTTTTATGTGTCTAAGCACAGTATGCCTGTGTAGTAAAATTCAGAAAATAATTTATTGCCATGTGCCCTGATTAACCATCATATGTAGCAGAAATTGTAACTGTGTACATATTGATTGTTAACTTCTACACTGACTCTTACTTTATTGAGGTGATACAGGCATGAGCATTTAGGAGCAATTAACTTTTATTGAACCCAGAGAAGAGAGTCATGCTCACAAGAGAAAAAGCTTTTACACAAGCAGGTATGCATAAACACACGTACATTCATACATGCATTTATACATACACATTCACTATCACATACTTATTTGTTGGGCCCAACAAGCTATCTCATTAATTTACATACTTACACAGACATACATACATACACACACACACATATACATACAAATAGTTTGTGGATGGGGCAAAAGCCCAAGCAACAGTACAGAAAGAACTCACTCATTCTGGATGAAAAATAAGCTTCAACCTTTATTGCACAGAGAAAGAAAAGGCTTCTATCCTTTTTATTGCTAAATGAATTAAAAATTTGTCTCATTGTAAAAAAAAAAAAAAAAAAAAAAAAAAAAAGCCTGCCTGCTGCTTTCTGCTTTCTCTGCAGCTCTTTCTCAGTCTCTTCTCTTTCCTTCTCAGTCCTGCTATATTTTTTTATGTTCTGTTGTTTCTTCTCCTTCTAATTTTCTTCTACTCTGCTTCTTCACTATTTTCCTTCTACATTCTAATTCTGCTCTCTGCTATGTCTCTCTTCATTTATTCAGCTCCTCTTCTCTATAATGCTTCTAACATATTCACCTTCTGACTTCTTAATGTCATTGTTCCTGGTTTTTTGTATTTTTAACAGAAGGATAGATCATATGATATTCCAAAAGTTTACAAGTTCAAACATAAATTTGAATCATAAATTGAACAATAAGTTACAACAGAAATGTTTACATGTGTTTTCATTAAGAGTAATTATCTATCTAGTTATTCTTTCTTCTGTCACTAGCTCCACAGATTCATTGACAGGCATAATTCATATACCTAAGTTAAGTATGTCAAGAGGCAAGTATGTTTAGTGTTAAGTTTTGTATAGACAAACCCAGTTAATATTTTATCTTCTGTTCTTGCACCTACAATAAACCATGTGTTCCTTTTATCTAGTTAATGGTTTCAAAACCTAAAGGAATATATTCCTAAATTGTAAACCAATATGCCCACTTTCCATCTAGTACAATTAGTTTGGGACACATAAAGATTGGCAAAGTTCTAATTGCAGATATCATATTATGGAAGGTCTTGATTTCAGTCCTTATTAGAGAGGGCTCAATAATTCTTAGTTTAAACTTATAAAATCTTATAGAATTATCATTAGGAATTAATAAATCATCTATTTGTTTATATAACATCACTACAAGACAGTACATCTTCATTGATTGGCAGAAAAATCTGCCTAGTGGGGTGGGCTAATACCTGTGGATTGTTATATTGATTAATAATGACAGAAAAGGCATATCGATAGCAAGAATCAATCTTGAGACTTGTCCATCTGGCCTTACCTCCAAGGGCTCATTCATCGCAATTCCACACTAAATCATCTCTGGAAGATCACCTGTTAGGCTTAGCCTTTCCTAGATGGCTCCTGACACTTTAATCTTAAAAAATAATACAAATGGGAGAAGAATAAGTGGGTCAAGGAAAACAAATATTAGTATAATTAATTTACAATAGTTAAAGAGTTTTTCAATAAGCCAGAAGTAGGTTGAATCCCAAGATGAAATCCACATTTCTCCCAAATTAATTATCTGCAGGTGAAATTCTATAGAAAAGAGAAGGTATGTTACTGATGCAGCCAGGCACACAGGAGGTCCACATTATACTCTGTGTCTGTTATTCTTTTGTACCATTCTAAGAAATCCCTGGCTTCCCTTAGAAGAAAAATTCTATGCCCTCTTCCTAGTGAAAACATGAGCCAACTGTTAAAATTAGAGGACAACAAGTTTCTATTCATCTCATCACAATTTGGATATGAATCGCATATATAAAATTATGGATATAATAATATATATGGATATAAAATTAGAGGACAACAAGTTTCTATTCATCTCATCACAATTTGGATATAAATCGCAAAATTATCTGATAGATTAAAACCTTCTCAACTCTATCCTTAATACATCATCACTGATTTTAGTATTTTCATCTGTAGCCTACAGAATTTTGCCAGAACATGTCAGAAAGTAGAAGTCTAAATTTAAACCTCTGTTAAAATTAAGAAAAAATATAACAGCTCATTACCAAAAATTCTGCTTCATATAAATTTACACAGTGAATTAAATGCTAAACTCGATATCTTTTACCTAGAGCTGTATTAAGACTACTCAATTTACAATGTCCATTTTGCCATTTCAGATGAGTATCAGCGAGATATGATTTCAGACTAGACAATCCATCAGTATGAAGGTTTTCCAATAAGAAGGAAGGAGAGGAAACCATAAGGAGAGGAAGAGAGAAGCAAGAAGTAACCTGAACAACAAAAGACAAAGAACACTTAGAGTCACTACTTGGCTTATACCTGCAAGTATCCTTGTTCCTCTTGTAGTTGTTTCAATTTCTCTAAATATAAGTGTGCATGTGTGTGGTGTATACCTAGAACCTAATTTCCTGCACATAACTTGCATATTTCACAAAAGATTTGAAAGGAGGCACAATTTATGTTAAAGAAATATACAACAAATATACAACAAAGAACTTCTTTGAGACAAGAGTGTGTACATAAACTATGGTAGATGTGTGATCCCAATGATTGAACAGTATGATCAGAGTCTCTCAGAGAAAAGTACATTCCTAGGCAGTTATTCAGAAAGTTTAACAGAGAAAAGACTTGAGAGAATTTAAAATGATATTAGGGTAAACATAAGTCAGGGGGAGTGCAGAAAATAAAACAACAGACTATTCAAAAGATACAGAGGACGCTATATGTGAAAGTTAATGCTAATTGTCAATTGGAAAGAATCTAGAGTTACCTGGGAGATGGGTCTTTGGACATGCTGGTTGGAGACTATCTTGAATGTGTCAATTATGATAAGAAGACCCAGTTACTGTGGGTTGCATCATTCTTTGACTGGAATCCTTCACAGTTAAGTGAAGAGAGAAGTCTGAGCATCAAGATGCACTCATTACTTTTTGATACTGATTCTGAATGTGATGCTACCTGATTCTTCGAGTTCCTGCTGCCTCAACCTCCTGCCTCTTTCACTTCCCCATCGTGAACTGTTGGCCAGAACAAACCTTTCTCCTCCAAGTTGTTTTTGTAGGGGAATTTTAGCACATCAGCAGGAAAAAAAATAAAACTAAGAAAACGTATAAATGAAACGTTGCTCTGTGGTCACCATTATTTTTATAATTTCTAACATCACTCCTATTGTTATACTACTGACATCATGACTATAAGAAGTTGTACTGGAACATTTTAAAGCAAACATGTCGAGCAAAAGCTCAGAAAGTCACTGTGGCTGCAGCACATGGTTTGTGACAGAAGATACTCTCGCAAACCATAACTGAAAACAAAAATCTGGTCCAAATTGTGAAAGAATAGATTTTTTTTTTTAAAAAAAAATCTGTTTAAACCCCAGTTATCAATGGCATGGAGGGCTACATGCTGGAGCCAAGGTAATTAAAGATCTATTTCAGAGCCATTAAATAAGCAGAGGTAATTGAGGAAAACTGGGAGGAAAGCAAGAACCTTAGTCACACAAAGTAGGTAAGTTCATTGCTATGCATGACAAATTGAACTTTGATGATATCCTTAACTTAAGGTTTGAAAAACACAAACAAGTGTTGACAATTCAAAGTTCCAAAGAGAAGATGGAATATTAGTGCAGAAATACATCTGTGAAATTTATGTTTATCAAATAATTCACCCACTGGACTCTGTTTGATACTTAAATGACTACTCTCAACATGCTCTACCATGTCATTCTCCAATATACAACAAATTGAAAGTAAATAAGTATAAATCATTAGACATTAGTATGGAGAAACAAAGTACCTACAGAAGGAATTTCTTCCTAAATGAAGTACACTTAGCTAGAGCTAATACTTTGAGCACAGTAGAAACAGAGATGGAGGATGAATGGCAAAGGCTCAGCAGACAGGTGGACACAGCAGCTTGGAACTGCTTGCTCTAAAAATCAAGATGTGAAATCCAAATGCATTAGAAGACTCTAAGAATTTTTTCTGAGGGATCAAAGCCAGCCTTGCTGAAGTCTCTTTCACAGAGCTCTGAAAGATGGTACAACCAACTAGGGGTAGAAATGAGCTTTCTGCTTCAGTAAGACGTTTGCTGGCTAGTCTTATGTCATCTTGACACAAAAACTAGAGTTATCTGAATGAATGGAACCTTAATAGAGAAAATGGCTCCATAAGATCCAGCTGTAAGGCATTTTCTTAATTATTTAATTAATGGGGAGGCAGCCCACTGTGGGTGGTGCCATGCCTGGCCTGGTGGTCCTGGGTTTTATAAGAAAACAGGTTGAGCAAGTCATGGGAAGCAAGCCAATAAGCAGCACTCCTCCATGCCTCTTCATCAGCTTCTGCCTTCAGGTTTCTTCCCTGTTTCAGTTCCTACCATTACTTCATTTGATGACGAACAGTGATATAAAATTTGTATTAGTCAAGGTTCTATAGAGTCACAGAACTTATGGAATGTCTCTCTATATTGAGGGAATTTATTATGATGATTTACAGTCTGTAGTCCAACCAACCCAACAATGGTCAGCTATGAATGGGAAGTCCAAGAATCTAGTACTTGCTCAGTCCCATAAGTCTAGTTGTTTCAGCTGGTCTTATAAATGTGGGTTCCAACAGATGTGCTGGAAAGTAAGTGCAAACAGGGGGAGGAGAGTGAATCTTCCTTCCTCCAGTATCCTTGTAGGCCTCCAGTAAATGTGGCCCAGATTAACGGTATGTATGACCACGACTGGATCTGGGACTTGCTTTGTCCCAGGCTGATATTGAACTCAGAGGTCTCCTTGCCTCAGTCTCCTGGGATTAAAGGCATGTATTACCTTGCCTGGGCCTAAGCTTTTCTTGGTCACTATGCCTCAAGATATCTAGGCCAAGATCCAGGTCAGAAACTTGTTTCTTCCAGCCTCAAGATCTGGATCATAGGTGAGCCCTCCAATTTTGGATTGTAGTTCATTCCAGATATAGTCAAGTTGACAACTAGAAATAGCCATTACAGAAGTAGAAGGCAAATAAACCCTTTCCTCCCCAACTTGCTTTTTGGTCATGGCATTTCATTGCAGCAATAGAAACCCTAATTAAGACTTCAGGTACCCTTCATTTCTCCTTTATTTAAAATTTTATTTTTCTTATGTCTATGTGTGTATATGTCACATGTGTTCATGTGCTCATGAAAGCCAAGAAGGAATACTGAATTCCCTAAAGCTGAAGTTATAGACAGTTTTGAGCTGACTTGGGTACTAGGAACAAAACCTTGGTCTTCTATAAGAGCAATAAGTGCTCTTAACATCTGAGTCATCTGTACCCCTAGGAATACTTTCTTATTTCATAATGCTACAAGGATCTTTGTGGTCAGTTCATTTCACTCATCATACCTCATTCTCTACAATGACTCTCCAGAATCTCCACCTATTGAACAACTATCCCACTTCTTCTGACTTTACTACTATTTTTAGTAGAAAAACACTAATATATTTAATTACAAGGATAATCAAATTCTTTACTATGCTGTCATCTAACATTTAGTTCTCTATTCAAAGTAACTCAGACCACATTGTCCAGCATTCACAAGAAAGCAAGGTTATTGATAACCACAATGTGATTTTTGAAGAGACAAAAAATTAGGAAAAGGAAAATAAGATTACAGGAATAAAGATGATAAGAAAACACATGGAGATGGCAGAGTCTGCCTTGGAGATAAAGTTTTCAGAGCTCAAGAGAAAATGTTGAATAGTAAAGCTGTGCAAATAGAGGAAAACATAAGCTGAGTTGATAAATCTGTAGACTTATCTTCACCATGAGTCTTTGAAAGAACCATGTAAAACATAAGTTAGCAAGGTACGTAATGGGGAAAAGTGAGTAGTTAAGTATAAAATTAGGGCAGAATCCGAAGAATAGTTGAAAAGAAGAACTAAAAGTTCTACATATGAAGAGTATCAGAGATCCTGGCAGTAATGGTGGCTTGGCTGCTGTCCCCAGTCAAATGGGATAGAGTGGAAGATGAACTTCCACCAACATTCTATGGCCACTTAGTGCAGGCTATATAAGTTCTTAAACTTTGTTGTTGTTTGCAACAAAAATAACAACAACAACAACAAGAACTAAAAAAGAGGTAGGCAGAGGGAAAATTGTGCCATTTCACCCATCTCTTGTTGTCTTAAATCTGTCTGTTAACTCTTAATTGAACTGTCAAACATACACATATACATAGTGACCAAAAAAAAAAATCCAGCAAATAAAGGAAGAAAACAAAGCTCATGTGTGTTTCTTCTTCACTATTGGTTATATATACAGAGGAGTTTGTATAATATAAGGCACAGATGTCTCAGTGACTAATTACCCTTGCTTTGAAAAAGTTCCTCATATACAGCTTGAGAGAGAAAGACTCCTAAGACTCAACCGTGGTGACAACATGTTTAGGAATAGTTTTATCTTGATCAAGTGTGATATAGCTACCATGTGAGTCTCTATAACAGACAAGCTATGTATGTAGCAGAACATCTGTGTCATAAGCTACAGCTCTTCTAATAGCCTCGCTCTCATGATATCTGTAATATGATCATGTACATACAACTGCAGAAGAACTAATTTAGCTACAATAGGTCAAAATTCCTGTCTGATTATCTACGTGTGTGGCTTACTAGCAATCTAACTCTATCTAAGAACAGGATTTATAACAGTAAGGAGTGTATGTACTTGATCTTGGTTAACATTCTAGGCTGATGCACACAGAGTAGGCTCCTATCAGTAAAATAAGGGTGAAAGTTACCTGGAAATAATTATTCACCACAAATTGATTTATTTTTATGCCTAAACAACAACACATAACTTTGATCTTTTAATAAAAATGAAGAACGTAGACTTGAGTAAAAAGCCTCTGCAAGCCATATATGCAGTGTAGTAAAGGAAAGTTTGCAGAGTCATGTTTTCTGAGAAAACAGTCCTGGGTGCACTCAAACAAGTCATTTCAACGTTCTTCAGTACAGCACATAATAATCATTTTTACTGGAGAACTTTTAGATCAGATCTTGAAAATTATCTATTTTCACCTTTACAATATTGTACTCAAAGAACACCTCATTTTAGTGAAGATAAGTTCTTCATGAACCTCTAAGATAAACTTGATTTTAAAAATATGGCCCCCCAAAATTAAAAGGATTGGCCTACTGTATAAAAGTTTTAATTGTATGTCAATTATGTATTAAAGAATGCATTTTAAAATATAAAGACTAGGTTTTCAGAGGGATTGATCTTAAGCCATTCTTTTTTTTTTTTTTTTTTTTTTTTTTTGCCTACAGCACCCGGTATCCCAGGCGGTCTCCCATCCAAGTACTAACCAGGCCCGATCCTGCTTAGCTTCTGAGATCAGACGAGATAGGGTGCGTTCAGGGTGGTATGGCCATAGACCCCATTTTTCTTTTAAATCATCCTCATCCTCGTCCTCATCCTCATCCTCATCCTCATCCTCATCCTCATCCTCATCCTCATCATCTATGTATATAGTAACTTGCATTACTTTGGCCTTATAAAAACACTGTTGTACTTGGTCTCTCTAGAAAGTGAATTTGCCATCTCTTATGTGATATCTTCATTATTACTTACCAATGAATAGCACTTGGGAGAGTGGGTTCCATACCTCAACTGGGCAGCACAGTGAAGCTGGCTCTGGAGGTATGGATTCAGGTGAGCCAGCCCTGAGGGCAGGAGAGCAGGAAAACTGACCCTGTCTCCTGCAGATGGCAACATTGGATGGCCTAGCAAAAAGCAGTGCTGGAAGCTTGCCTGGGTATGGATAATAAAGAACCAGAAGGCTGACCAGCTCAGCTACCACCCAGGGCCAGATTCAGAACTTTGTGTTGGCATACCCCCAAATCTACAATTCCTGTAAAAGGCTCTGTCCTGCTGATCCAAAGCTGCAAGATCTCTATAACACGGGGCAACAACAGGATAACCAGGAAAATTACCGATAAGGACCCAATATTGATGGTATCACAGAAGACTGATACCTCAAACCAGATCAATGACTCATTTCAATGAACATTTACAAGTGAAGATGTGTGGACAGAGGGATATTCTGTGGGACACGACACACTGTAACACACTGCAGCTTCTATGATGAGTATTTTCTATACTGTTGTTTGTGTTTGTGTGTGTGTTTGTTGTTTGTTTTTGCAGGGAAGTTTGCAAGGGTGGAGAATGGATGTGTGGTACTGGGATGTATAATGTAAGACTCACTAAAAGAAGCAATAAAACGTTTAGAAAAAAAAGAGTGTGATTATGAGAAATTCATTGCAAACTCAAGGAGTTAAAGAGTCCTTATGTTCCTATGCTGTTAGAATCTGACTCTACATTCATACCACTTGGAGTAATGGCCAAAGTATGGAGCTATACTTCTTCACATGGGAGCCACTAAAAAGGCTGATGTTTCAATTTAGATTCTACTAAAATGAAAAAAATTCTAGTTCCAGCTATATTACCTATATTTCAGTGATTCAAAAAGCCACGAGCACCTGTAGCCATGCTTTTGGACATTTAGCATACAGAAAAAAACATCTCTATCATAAGAATGTTCCACTGACAAAGCCAGAATAGGAAGTTATGCACTACAGGCAAAAGAAACAATAACAGCAGATAAGTCAAAGTCATTAGGAATTAAGGAGAGCCATGACTTTTCAATCATGGTTGCCATCATCAGTGTGAGAGAGTAAAGCATGCAAGTATTCTATTTTAGGTTATAGATATTAGCAAAAGCAGTGAGGCTTCTAGAAGCTATGATTATATAACTAACATAATTCTTAGAGTAAAATATTTTTAACTTTAAATTTTCACCAATGCTTCAGTGAAACTTCTACAACTAAAGTAAATTATGATTCAGAGTGCCAAGGATCCCACTTTGGATGCATGAGTACCAACTCCTTTGAAAGCCATTCAGCTCCAAGCTTTCTTTTCCGTTGAGTTTGCTATGATGTCTGCTTCTGATTTATTTTGAGTGTCTTGTGGTTTCGGTTTATTTTTTTTTTGCTGAAAATGATAATATAAATGCCCAAGCATATGAACCGATTTACTAAAACCTTACCTCATTCAACCTTATTTTCTGAATTACTCACAGAATAACATGTTCCTTGCATTTAACTCATTCATTTATCAAGAAACATTTTTGTAGCTGAAATCATGACATTTTTCAAGAAAAGATTAGTGGAAGTGGAACTTGTAGAAGCAAGCTTGACTCAAGACAAACACCTACGTGTTCTTTCCTATGCAGTATTTGTGCATTGAAGTTATGAGAAGGATCACAAAAGGGCACGGAATAGATTTGAAGTAAGAGGCAAAAAAAAGAGGGCAATAGAATTTATGACATGAAACCTAAAGAGGGGACTGTTTGGAGAAAGGAAGGAGACAAAGAAGAGGGTAAAGGGTTCTTGGGAGAAGTACAGATTAGAACTAAGAATAATGACATAGGTGTGGAAATGCCATAATGAAGTCCATTAATTTGTCTGCAGAATTACAAATGAAAAGAAAAAAAAAGAGGCTTCAGTGCAACATATCTCACTCTCAATGCATACAGATGATTGGGAATGTATAGCCAAGAAGAAAAGTGGATCACTAAGTAGAAAGAGAACTGAAAGCAAACAAGATATGTCCTTCTGGTCAAGCAGCTTGACAGAATTTTAACTGAAAATATGCCAAGATGATCAGATCACAGAGTAAGAAAATGAAAAGTTTAATCCCAGCATTTGGGAGGCAGAGGCAGGCGAATTTCTGAGTTCAAGGCCAGCCTGGTCTACAGAGTGAGTTCCAGGACAGCCAGGGCTACACAGAGAAACCTTGTCTCAAAAAAACAAAAAAAGAAAATGAAAAGTTGGGTCTAAAATCATGCCTAGATCTTTGAAAGTATGATTTCTAGTCACTGCATCCAGATTTTGAATGTAATTAGATATTGCAGGGCAGCTGGAAGAAACTGAGTGTAAAGTCTGGGAAGACTGGGAAGAAGAAGAATCCCTCCCTGTGACTCAAATTGTTGATAATACTTCAAAAGTCTAATCCTCAAAGGACAATCAAACAAACACTGTTTCCTGTCCTGTAAAGGAAATATGCATATTGACTATAGTCCACCCAGTGACTTGAAGATTAGTGCATATGAGAAGTGATCACTTTTGACTAAACTCTAACGAAGCATTTGTTTCTAGGTGTTCAATAAAGAAGTCACTAGGAAAAAGGCATAGGTCAACCTGATATGATAAGGTGACATTAAAGCATTGAATAATGTCAGTCATTTCATTTTAGATAATGTGTCTCTATAGAACCAAAAGGAAAATTGTCATATTATTGAGTGAAAAACTTGGGAGAAATAGTTTTAAAAAAATACAATATACTAAGCAGCAGTGAGTGCCATTAGTGACATTCAGAAAGGAGAGGCTGATCCTAATGGCCTCTGTTCAGCATTTTGACTTTGCTTGAAAGAGATTAAGAAAATAAGAAGGATATTACCACTTTAAATATAAAATAAAATGATGCATCAATCATGTGTTTCTTTCCCTCTTGGAACCTCACAAAATTACATAAAATGCAGCTTTCAACAGAATATCTTAATGTAGAGAGATGATTCCTCTATAGAGAAAGGCCAGCATGTAGTTTTGCAGGGCAGACTGTACATCAGCTTTTCTGTCTAAAAAATAACAAAAGTTACATTCATTGAAGAAAATGGGAGACAAATAGGAGAGAAGTTTGCCAGCTGTCCCTTAATTTGTCTAATTTTTCTCTATTAAAAACTACTTAATATTTTCTTCTTTCTCTAGTAATTCCTATTTATATATCAAACTCTATAATCAGTACTTGGCCTCATTAATCTCAAATTCACCAAACTTCTGATTTTCAAAGTCTTTTCCATCAACTATATAAGGTTTCTTTTCTGTTTTGTTCCGGCAAATTAACCATCTAGCATAGTCAATGATCTGATTTAATTTTGAATTATTTTAAAAAGTAAGTTATATGCTCGTGTTTGTGTGTGTGTGTGTGTGTGTGTGTGTGTGTGTGTGTGTGTGTGTATACATGCACATATACAGGCACATTTACATGCATGTGATCCTAAAGATGGAATCTATAGCCATATACATTCTAAATGAGCCCTCTACTACTAACCTGTACCCCATCTGTTTTACATTTTTATCTTGGACAAGATGGTCTGGAAACCAGGTTGTATCTCATATACCTTTGATATATATGATCCTCCTAACTGAGGCTCTAGCTAGCTGGAATTACAGTACTATGCCACCAGTCTTATCCAAGGCCAAGTTTTAAACCTTGCCTTGGCATATGTATTAGTCAGGGTTCTCTAGAATCACAGAACTTATGGGTAGTCTCTATTTAGTAAGAGTTTTGTTGATGACTTACAGTCTGTAATGTTGGGAGCCGACTAGTAGCACAAAGCGGCTATCAGCTTTGCAGCCATCTCGAGCCATATACCCTGATTAGAGACTTGTTTTTCAACAGCCTACAACAGCTGAAGCACACTCTGATAAACATCTTGTTTGTCCCACATATCGTATTTTGCTGTTGAGTGACCCCAGATGCAAGGCGCACGTGGTATCCACGCCTGCAAGGTGCACAGTGCACATGCTATCCACGCCATACACGACTGTAAGGCAAATGTGATATCCACACCTGCAAGGCACATGGTATCCATGCCTACAAGGCATGTGGCAAAAGCACATAAATACCCCAGACTTCCCTTCAGTGAGGGAGACAATAAAGACTTGATCAGAACCTCTGTCTTGTCTGCATTCTTCGAGTCTCTTCCCCTTTATCCCCACTCTCTCTCTTGGTAGACCCTGACCCACAGACTGGAGCAGCAGAGTGGTCCGGGACACTGTAGTCCAACTCCCCAACAATGGTCAACAGCAGCTGTGAATAGAAGTCCAAGGATCTAGCAGTTGCTCAGTCTCACAAGGCACACAAGCAAAGAAGAATCTTCCTTCTTCCAATGTCCTTATGTAGGTCTCAATGCCAAGATCCAGGTCAGAAACTTGTATCTACTAACCTCAAGATAGGGATCACAGGTGAGCTTCCCAATTCTGGATTGTAGTTCATTCCAGATATAGTCAAGTTGAAAAGCAGGAATAGCCACTACGGCATACTATATGCACTCAGTCACCAACTCCACAATCACTGGTAGAACTCTGGGTAAGTATGGTCCTGCAGATGAAGTTAATATTGTTGTTTCCTATAGGTTCTTCCCTAACCTGCATCATTCTCATGTGAGGCTGGCTGAATCATGCCAATGATCTGTACAATGAAAATGTAAAAATATTAGATATTTGTGTTTTACTGTCAGTTTCTCCATACTATTACTATGCCCTTCTCCCTGAGCAATTACACTACACATTTGTGACATTTTTAATGAGAGTTTGAAGAGCCATCATTCCTAGCACTGCAGGGAAATACAAGTTTCATTGGCTTTTACTCACTACATTTTAAAAATAAATACATGAAGATGTAGCTGTAAGTACATTTCTGTCTGCTCAGTGATGATCTAATACACATATAATAGACTTCGTTTTGTTCTGTATTTCTTTCACTAGCTGGCCAATATACTGTAGTTCTCAGATGTTTTGATTGAGAGGCACTCAAATCACTACTACTTTGCCAAACAACAAAACAGCCTCTGGTTTTGAAAAGATTCATCCTAAACTTGTTAGATTTCCTTCTCTGTAGTCTAGTAGCTAGACCAACATTCTATATAAAATTAGACATGATCATGCCTCAATTAACTCCACAGCAAACAGTAAGCTGTATGTACCAAATACTATTAGAACTCAATAACCAAAGTAAATTGATATGCCTCTTCCCTTTGAAAAAAATCTAAATAATAATTACTTAAGTGTGAGAAAGAAACAGAAGTGTGGAGTTCTAATTAAAGTTTGAAGAGATTCTTAACTTTCTTAAAGATTAATAGCATGGCAGAACCTGCTTTTCAAAGGGGATCATTAATTTTCCTTAATTTACAGCTAAATCTCAAAGTATATTTTATTCATATTCAGAAAAGGATAAATGGAAGATCAAAAAGCAATAATGCAGACCTCACCAATCCCCTGAGGGAACCATTGTACTGCACTTTTTATTCGAGCGACCTTTTCCTTTTAGTATTCACGAAAACTTAGCAAATAATCACATTGAATCGATTTCAGAGACATATATCCTTTGCTCTCTGCCTAAACTGTGAAGCTCAAGTGTGGTTACCTGACACTGGAATGCCCTTCCATTCCATCTTTTGTAAAAGCAACTGGACTGAACAAGTAAATGAGCAGCTACTGGAATCTCCATCCCAGAGCTCCATATGCCTTGCTATTCATCTTCTCCCATTCACACAGCACTTGTGATGCTTCAAAGTGAGCTCTGGGGCTATGGAGGAAACTTCAAGTGCTATGAGCAGAAACCACTTCACTTGTTAGACAAGCGGATATTTAAGGTGCTGAAAGACAGAAAGCTAATAGAAGGTATCATTCGCTCTCAGTAAATCACCTTTAACTTTAACATCTTAAAAGGGCCTATCAGGCATCTTGCCCTGTGTATCCTTATATCATTCATGACTTTCATTATGACTGGGAAAGACAATGCATTACAATGCAAGATTGAGTAGCAGCTATTTATTTTCACTTTGTAAGACAGACAGCTAAGAGATAACTTGTTCAAAGGAAAGCAAAAGGCACTCAAATGTCATAGGCTCAAGATAAGCCAGCTGGCACTATCAAGCACACCAGGCAGGCTACAATTTATAATTCAAATGTTGGAATGTTTATCATTAGAATGTCCAACTTCCTGAAGCAAACATTTATTGTTTGCCAGTGAGAGAAGCCAAAATGCTATTACATTCCACAAAGGGGTTGCAAAGGGATAAAAGGCTAAACAACCCTTCTTCCCCAAACTCTACATTTGTCAGCAGTGGCTACAGGGAGAAGCCACCTGCCAGTCCATGTGATATTCTGTGATTTGTAATATTTTCCTCATAGCCAATAGACCTAGGAATCCTGACATGATGTTCTTTCCTTTTTGTCTATTCATTTTTATTTACTTTTCAAATGTATTGACATTTTGCCATTTCATACATGTGTAAAATGTATGATCATGTTACCCCTATTACTCTCTCACCTTCTTACTTCTGATGACTTTCTTTTTTCCACCTATTCCTTCCCCTACTTTGATGTCATCTGTGTTCAGATAGCCATAGTTGCTGGGTGTGTATGCAATGGCTACGTTGTATCCTTTTGCATAATATTCACAAAACTCTAGTTCTTACAGTTTTTCACTCATCTTCAGAGATGTTTGTTCCCTGGACCTGGAAGGGGGCAGTATAGAGACTCTGTTTAGAGCTTAGCACTCAACAGTCACTTATTCTCAGCAAACAAGTCATCCTTTGAACATAAAGTATTAGTCGCTATAATTTCTTCTCTAAAATAGATTCATATCTATGTGTAATTTTCTATGATCCATGCTAGCCCAGGTTAACAGAGTCTAGCTTGCCACAACTCAGCAAAGCAGTAACCAAATAAGCTCCCATTCTTAGAAGACAGGACGTTTATAGATGGTTATAGCTTAGAATGCCGAAATAGAGAAGAAAATGAACTTGAACAGCCAGCAAGGATTCATAGACTCTCTGTTTGGAACAAGGACCCTGTGAGTAGATAATAGAGAAAATTTAATACTCCTGTTCTACTGTTGAATTTTTGCTCCACTCTCTAACAATCCTAGAATTCAATTTTTTACTGAACTGATAAAGTAGATTAGTAGCAAAGTACCCTACCATTCACAGTGACTAACCACAGGTAGAAAATAAGACCCAAAGAAAACAGCATGCCACCCAGTTTGGAAGCAAGATTCAGGAGACTCACTGTTAATTTTCTCATAACTTTCTTATATTGTTTTCTTTACTCTCTCTAGCCAGCTGTGCTTTTTAATGCAACAATTATCTGCTATTTTCACTTATTCCAATTATTTCTTTAAAAATGAAAACCTTCTATACAATTGTCAAGTTTGTCTGTTTGAGAAAATTTATCTACAATATCAATTTCCCCATGTGGCACTCACAATGTGGTTTAAATCATGTGGAATGACATTACTTAAGTTATTAATAACAGTCACCTTAACAAGCAAAGATACAGAATCTTTATAGCTTTGTTTTTAGTAGAAACAACGGGAGTGAAGCACACTATATGAGAGGGAAATTTGGTGTGGATTAGGCCACAGCAGCAGCAGTTTCCAGAGGTGAGGACAAGAAAGTCACAAGTGAGAGCTGGGGTCAGTAACACTGGGGCTCTCATACACCACCCCCACTGGAGAGGAATTTGTTAGATCCCAGCAAGACTTCCAACTGCTGATTATGTGAACATACTCTGCAGAAGAGAACAAGCAACTACTGCCTTCATTATGACTTTAAAGGAAACAGGATTTTCAATATGATGACACTGTCTACTGTCATAATTGACTTACTCAAGGGGAGTTTTGAATGCAAATCACTTAGACTTTGGGCACAGGCATTCCGGTGGGTAAAGTGAAGAGTTCTTTATAGAAAGGTTCTGCATTAGTTCATTTGGGCAAAGACAGTCAAAGGGTTAAAAATAATCCATGTCTTTTCTCCATCTCTAAATCTTAACACTATTATTTACTTCTCATTGTTTTTTTTTTTACATTTTTTTGTTTTGAGAATTGGTATACAAGATACTAGATTTCCTTATGCTGTCTTTGAATATATTTGCTTTTCTTGATCCTCCTTCCCTGAACCTTCTGCACCTCTCTGTGTGTACTTTCAGTTTCCTTTTTCATGTCATATGTGCTTTAATATCCTCAATCCCTCTTTACCCCTCATTGTCCTTCCTCATTTCATGTTTAACACCAATGTTTATATATATATATATATATGCATATATATGTATATAATATATATATATATATATATATATATATATATATATATATATATATTAAAAACTAGGGTCCACAATCAGAAAGAATTGTGGTATTTGTCTTTCTGAGTTTGTGTTACCTTAAATGATATAGTAATTTTTAGATCCATCCATATTGACCTGAAATTTCACAAATGTATTGTTCTTTAGCTGAGTAAAATTTCACTGTGTGTGTGTATCCCATTTTCCCACCCCTTCTTCTATTGACGAACATCTATTTGACATTTTCTTTTAATGGATTATTCACACCTGTATAAAAGTGACTGTCCTCATTTGTCTCATTATCTCTTCATCTTTAAATAGAAAGAAAAAAAAAACAAAAAAAAATAAAATAAAACATCAAGTTCCTATTGTAAATAGCACCATGACACCACTCTGGTACGAGCATGCTTATCTATTTCATTATTCATCACAATCTCTACTTGGACCTACATTTTCTATTTTTAAAAGTGTCCTGGAAAAGTCAGCTTAAATCATAACTGGCCTTCAGTGCTCACCTGGAGAGAATCAGAAAGCAGGTTCATCCCCAAAATGCCCTGGGAAATAAAGGAATGACCTACTTCTCACCAAATCTAATGGTGTATTTTTCAATCCTCATTCTCCTTGATTTTTTTTTTATTTCAGACTGTTTAACACCCACTCTCTCTTGAAGTGCCTCATTGGCCTCCTCATAATCCCCAAACTTCATCTTCAAGCACAGCTGCTCACCCACTTGATACTGCACAAGGACCTATTCCCTTTCCGAGCCTCCACCTGGGCACTTCTCCCAAATCCAATCTTGTGTTTTCCACTCTTCTTGTACCTGTAAGCAAGTCCATCCTTGATTTCATCAGTTATCACCTCTGTGTATTTGAAAATCAAATCTCTCTTGACAACTCATTCTTCATCTGTTTCTAGGGCTGCTTTTTTCTCTTTATATCACATAAATTGTTCCAGAAAAAAGAATGGGGTTGTCATTTTCACAGGACTACACATCCAAAATGATTAGTTCTCCATAATTTTTAATTTGCCTTTATCCTCCATCATACAGTAATGACTGAAAATGGAGCCATAAACAGAAGGAAGAAGACTGGGTACACAAGTTTCATGACTTCTTTTCTGTTTTCAATCACAAAGTCTATTTTTAAATCAAATTTTCTAAGGGTTCAGGTGTTCATAGACATTCTAGTTTCCAAGAATATTCTTCATATGAGTCATGTACCTCAACATTCTGTAACTTCTCTTCTTGTTCTTAAAGTCTGAAGGTCAGTCTAAATAAATGATATTTTATTGGGATCAATGAACACAGAGGTTTCCTGTAGGAAAGTGTTCTAATTCCATCACAAATTAAAGTTGATTCATGACAATACGTTATAAACTTCTGTTACTTTGCTCTCAGAAAGGATCAAATCGACCTTTGTAAATAGCCTGCTTTTTTATTACTGGGAAGCAAAAACTCAGAAGACAGACAATGTGTGAAAAGTCTCATGAGTTGTTCTGAAATCACAGACGCATGGATGTTTATCAAAGTTCAGCATTGCCTATCTTAACCTAAGAAAGTTTCATAGTATACAAAGTATCACAAATGTTCAACTTACATTTTTATTAAATATGAACCAGCCAACATTTATGGATCAGGTGCTGGGAACTTAAAAATAAATATAGTAGAACACCCATTTATTTAATTGTTGTTCTTAGTGCCTGTGTTATCAGTCTTCCGATGATGGACAAGAAAGATGGTACAAATTCATTCATAAATATATGCTGTTAACATAAGTTATGCTACATAACATATGTTAACACATGTTACTATAAGTAGCTGTTAAGTAAATAATAACCAAGCTAAAATCCACAGATCTAGAGACATTAGATAAAGATGAGGGGTCTAGAAGAGACACATGTATCTCTCTAGGAGGGGGACTTAGAATAGACTTTATGGGTGGACTAGGGGAAGGTAGGATGAGGGGGTTACTGTGAGGAGGAGAGTAGATTGAGTGGAAGTGCAGGGAGAGACAGCTCTAATTGAGGAGGATTTGGGGTGGTCTGGAAGCCTACTATAGTAGAAACTTTCTGGAATGTATGAAGGTAATTGTAAAAGCATTTTTAAAATGATAATCTTTCCTCTATCCTGGCTAACTCCCATATAAATAAGACAGAGACTATAACAATCATTTGATAAGCAGTCATTGATCCATTCTAATCCTCTAAGCTAATCTAGCTATCTCCTAGCCAAAAATCCCCTAGGTACTTGGTACTTACATTTTAATAATGATTTGGCTCTCACTGCTCCGTGTGTTTTTGCATGATATTTCCTCTCTACCCCATCCCTGGCTTGTGGAAGTCCAGTTCTGTTCTCTCTCCTGCTGAGGCACTGGCTGACCAGCTTTTATTGGCAAGTTTGAGAATAAATTGGGAGCAATGTTTACATAAACTTGAAAAAAGGAGGTACTCAGAAGCATTACAATGTCATGTCTGGATTGCAACAAGATATAGGAACAGAGAAATCAGCATTTGAATAACATAAGGATAATCATTACACAATGCAGAAAAGCATGAGGGCTCCAATATGGGGGCTATAGTGTCTCAACTGTCCTCTCTTATAGCTAGGCAAGCTATAAGGACTGGGTTGCATTCAATAAGATGAAGCACAAACCATATCAAAGTGCCTGCTTTTGGAACTCTTGTCCTTTTGGGTTGCCATGCACAACGTTGATATGATAGTTTTGTCATGTTTGGAGTTGTCTTTTGGAGGTCTGTTCTTTTCTGGTGAAAGAAAGGGAGTTGATCTAGAGTGAGGTTGAAGGCAAAAGAAATTGGGAGCAATGAAATTTGGGGAAACAAATTGCAGTCAAGATGTGCTATATGAGAAATGAATCTGACTTCAAAAAAAGGAAAAAGAAAGCAGTATAAACAGCTTAAAGAGATTTATAACTACTAAAACAACTATAGAAGTACAATCTACAGAAGAGTCTAGAAGAAATACTAAAGAGAAGAAAAAGACATCTGGGAGATCTGAGAGAACAAATATATAGTGGCAGAACAGATAAACAAAAGAATTCTGAAAAATATCACAAAATCAACAAAGTGATAGGAATTAATATACATATTTTATACATATACATAACTCAATATTAATTGAATTGTTGTAATATCTTAACAAAGATACTGACTAGCAGATTTTGTTAATTAGCATGATTCATGTTTTGCTGTTTCCAAGAAACATACAACTTTCATTCAGAAATAGATGCCACCTTAGAGACAAGGATTCAAACAATTCACTCAGAGCAAATGGAACTAAGAAAATATCTGGTATTCTTATGCATCACAAAATAGACTTCAAACTACAATTAATGATAAAAAATAAAGAGGGATATTTTAAACTCATGAAAGGAAAAAATATCTATCAACAGGATATTACATTTCTAAACGTATACTTACCAAACTCAGGCATACCCAATTTCTTAAGAGAAATTCTATTACATCTAAAAATCAAAGACCATCCACAGTGATAGTAGCTGACTTCAAAACTTCATTCTCACCAGTAGCCAAGGTATCTAAAAAAAAAAAAAACAAAAACAAAAACAAACAAACAAACAAACAAAAAACTAAATAAAAAAATTCTAGAGTTAAACGATATTGTAAGTGGAATAGACCTAAAAGATATATAAAATCACTAAAGAATACATATTGTTCTCAGAAG
>JANHMN010000013.1:1582381-1731183 GCA_030674055.1 Rhabdomys pumilio | reverse complement strand
TGTGTGTGTGTGTGTGTGTGTGTGTGTGTGTGTGTGTGTGTGTGTGTTTGTGTGTGTTTTCAGGCTGACAATTCTGCCCTGGTCGAGCAATAAGGAGATTCATATCTAGAAGAGGCTAATTTCACTTTTCCATAAAGTTATCAGTGCAGAGAGTTATCAAAGCTTTAGTTTATAATCAGAGATGAGGCTGTTCAAAAACTACCCTCTTCCACATTAATATATTCATTAATATTGTTATTGTTTTGGTCTTGTTTTGTGTTTTTCCTTGTTGTTGTTGTTGTTGTTTTTGTTGTTGTTTGCTCTCTATATATTCTGATTATTATTCCTCTGTCAGTTGTATTGCCATCAGGGTCTATCCCATTTGCGAATTTCTTCATCAGTCTATTGATTCTTTCCTTAGGTATATAGAGCTTTTAAGTTGCACAAAATCAAAGTTGTTGATTGTTGGTCTTGATTCTTTAAAAAGATAGAATCAATTGTAAAATTGCCTTCCTCCCAAAAGCAATTGACTAATCAAATGCAATCCCAATCAAAATACTCAAAACATTCTTAAGAGAAATATATTTTTTAAATCCTCAGATTTTCATGGAACCAGAAAATATTCTAGGTAGGCAAAGCAATCTTGAGTAAAAAAGAATACTGGAGCATTTGCTATTCCAGACTTCAAGATGTACTATAGAGTTAAAGTAATAAAACAATACAACACTGTCTCAAAACTGACAAGTAAATCAATGGAATAAAATAAAAGACTCAAACATGAGTCCTTGGTAATTATAGACATCTGATAAAGCGGACCAAAAAATGCAGAAAAATGGCATCTTCAGCAAATGCTATTGAAAAAACTGGATGCACCGATGCAGAACAATAAAATTAGACCCAAATGTGCCACCTTTAACAAAATTAAACCTAAGTAGATCAAAGACTTCAATTTGAAACCTGAACACTAAAACTGCTAGAAGAAAATATAGGTTGTACCCTATAAGATATAGATGTAAAAAGGGGCTTTCCGAACTAGAAAGATTTCTTAAGATGCGAAAATATTGAGGATATAAAAGTATGTTAATAAATCTAAGCATGGTAAAACTGTTAATTGTGATGTACCAAAAACATGTTTAAAAGGGTAAAACACGTCCTTCCGCCTCTCTCCCGGATCTGAGGCCTGAAGCAGACACCCGCCCGGTCTGCTTCTCGGGGCACCGGATCCCTCCTGACCCACTCTAGAGGGTGGAAGGAACCCAGAGCAGTAGAGAATTGTATATTGCAGAATGCACAGCCTTGGTGTATCTACTCATAAAGCAAAATGAGCGGACCTATTCAAATCTCCGGTGTCTGGGAGTTCCATCTGGATGCAGTGAGGACAGAGCGTCAGAGGCTTATCAATTTGCTCTTCCCCCCACCCCTCTTCTGATGTCTCGATGCCCGTAATCAGCTTGAAGAAGTTAGAGAAGAGTCAGCGCCCCTATTCCCTGGGCTTGGGGACTAAGGTGGTTAATATGGGGCTGTCTCTCTGGGGAACAGCAGTGATCTTGTTGGAACAGGGAGGATTAGCTAGGATTTATGGCACAGCCATAACCTATTGTTAGAAATCTGTATAATTTAGTATCAAGATGAAGTTATAATTTCTTAAATGGTACAAAATTCACTTGGATTTCAAATTTTAGGTTTTCGTTGGAATAAGCTTCTCATCGATATGAAAGTGAAATGAATATAGATACTCTCATGGGCATTGTGCCTATATAACACATTTAGAAATACAAGACTTAGACCCAGTCCTTCTTTAACTTTTTTAACTGACTTGAGATGACTAGCCTGTGAGTTAAGGGACTTTAGCAAATTCATGACTTTGAGTTTATTGTTAGGGTGTTTTCTATATTTCATTTAGAAATAGCTGAGAGAAGATAACAGACAGCAGTCCAGGTTACCTTACATGGATAGTTGGATTTCAAAACGTCAGAAATCCATAGAATTGACGTCACAAATATTTCTATATTAATGTTCATTTTGATTAGAGACCTGTCTGCTCCTGACAGCTTCCTGTCTTGGATTCTAAGAAGAAATTGAGCATCCTTGGAGTTACTCCAGTTGTGGTGAGACAGCCACTAGGCAAGAATTGCCTCTCTCCATCTACAGAAAAGGACACACTTGCAGAATAGTCAACTGATTATATCTGCCTAGACAGAGTAACCAGCCCTTAATAATTCTGCAGCACTAAAGTCTGTCAGATGAGTTTGGGACAGAAGGCTGAAGATTTGATGCTCCAACGTTCGGTAGTATAGGGGTTGTCCAGGTGTTCAGCGGTCTCTATAAATTGGCTAAGTTTTAGAAGCTATGCTTATTGCTTCCCATAAACTCAGTTAATTTAGTCATTCTGGATTTCTGACGGCATTGAAGACATATAGACTCATAGCCAATCCAGGCTATTTACCTTGAGAGAAAAGATCTGAGTGGATGGTTCTCAGCTGACATTCATTCTAAAGCCAAGAAAAAGCCAGGTTCAAAACTAAGTGTTCTAGTCAAGAGAGACGACAGAGGTTCTGGTTAGTCAACAAAAGGATGGACTGGGTATTAAGACTATCTTATACCTCACTGGTACAAATAGGAATAATTATGCTCTAATTGTATTCTGAGAGAAAAGCTTTATTTTAACAGGAAGGGTAATATGTAGGAGGAGCTAAGGGGAAAGGAGCACCAAGAGGAAAAGATGGAGTAAGGAGAGGAGAAGATGAAGTAGATGAGAAGTTCAGTAATGAGAGAGAAAAAGAGAGAGAAAGAGAGAGGGGGCATGGAGGCAGAAGTTCACGTGTCTCCACTAGTCAAAGATAGTTTACATAGCTAGATTGGGTATTAGGTTACACTTCTGATTGAGCATTACCATACTTACTAAGCCCTTGATTAACATTTAAAAAATTGTATAAAAGCCAAATGGAAAAGGGGGGCACGGGATAGGGGTTTTCTGGGGAAGGGTAATAGGGAAAGGGATTGACATCTGAAATGTAAATAAAATATCCAATAAAAAAAATGAAAAAACAAAGCTATTAAAAATTTTAAAAAAAGGGTAAAACACAGATGTCAATATAAACACAATATAGTCACAATATAAACAACCAAGCATGAGTAGGCAAGTCACTCATAGTAGCTCTCAAAATTCCAAATAATATAAAAGAAAAGCACTTACTTGAATTTACTCTCAAAGAAGATGAAACATTTACAGCCACTATGCATAGGAAGCAATTTCATGAGACAATCAGAAAAAAAGCAATGTAGTACCAAACTAAGGCATGAGGCAATAGGAGATTCCGAGAAAATAATTATATTTCTGAGAGACATTATCCCCAAGAATTTAATGCCTCTGTGGGTGGGGGGTTGCTGCGTGTATATGTGCATATATGAAATATGCATGAGTTTGTGATGCAGTGTGGAGAACTATATAACAAAGTCAGGGTCTTCCTCAATCATCTGTTTTCAGTGCCCGAACAAGGAACTGAGGTGTTTATTTTACATACTAAAGCAGACCTGACCTGGAGGTTCTCACAGCATCTCTCAGTCCCTGCCTGGTATACCCAGCCCCAACCCTGAATTTCCCAACCCAGGGGTTCGACTGCCCTTCTCCCAGAGGATCTTCTTATATAATCCAGACATTTTGTTCTCCCTCACTCTCTTTTCTTCTATTATACAAAATAAGCAACATACACAAAAAGGCACATTTTGTATGATTTCAAAGGCATATCCTGAAACAGAATATTCATATGTGTTGTGATAGCCCACAAATATTGTATTTACTGACTATAAAAAGGGTGTACCTGTTAATTGTTAATTGATGCCCACTTGCAGGATATGTGTTTGTCACTTCTTTTCCTGCAAAAAAACGAAACAAAACAAAACAAAACAAAACAAACAGGCAAGCTGCCATTGAGAAGGTCCAGTAACTCCCAAAGCTAACAGGTTGAGTAAGGAGTGTGGCTTTTTGCATAATACAGGCTGGTAGATGGGAGCTGAAACAGAAAGACTAAGCAGATTATCCAGGCTAAAGGAAGATTAAAGGCAGACAGGATAGAAGACTTAGACAGTGAGAACCACTTGGAGAGACCCAAAGGAGGAGAAGTTGGGTTAAGTTAGAGGCTAGCTGAGAGTTTGCACCAGCAAAAGGCCAAGAGCCTCAAACTATATAAATATCTTTGTGTCTTTATTATTAAACACCAACGGTATCCCCCAAAGCCCCCCAGTACATACATCTAAAAGAGGGTCTTAGGTGCTTCTTTAGTACAGTAGGTAGCATGCCAGTCTCATCAGAGAGGTCTTATTAGTTTGGATGAATAGGGCGAAAACAAAATAGAGAATAACAGCTAATCTTCACAGGGTTTCTTTTTGTACTGCTGATGATATTATAAATGAGAAAGAAATGATCACATCATCTTGAAAAGCTGAATTTTATGGGCTTAAATTTGTATCTTAATTCTTTTTCATGTATTTCAAACATTTTCTTTAGGATATACTTGGATCATATTCTTTATATTTCCTTGTCTCTTTCCAGATCACTCTTCCCGACGCAATAAAAAGAATTTCTCTCAATAGAAAGAAAGAAAGAAAGAAAGAAAGAAAGAAAGAAAGAAAACAAAAGCATAAAACTATTGTAAATCCCAACCAACTTTTTTTTGAGAGTGCACAAAGTTCACTTGAGCAAACATCCCATGGAAGCCCCCCTTATCAACAGCCAATCAAGGTACAACAGCAGAGTCAAGCTACATACAGATAACCTAAGACATCCTGCAGAATAATGGATAACCTAGCCATCCTGTTTTGTCATGTGGTTTTGCCCCGAAATTCTTGCAGATTACACCAGAAACACAATTTTTAAAATATTAACTTGCTAACCCATATGGAAATTCCCCAAGCTTAGTGTAACCACAATAAATACCTCACATTCCTAGACTCAGGTTTCTCACTTCTGACCTGCTATAACAGAGTTGGTGAGAGTCTTTGCTTGAGAGCTTGTAATAAAGACCCTTGTATGTTTACATTGAAACTGGCTCACTAGTGGACTTTGAGGTCCCTGCTACTTAGGTCTACAGAGCAAGTTCCAGGACAGCCAAGGCTACACAGAAAAACCTTGTCTCAAAAGAAAAAGAAAGAAAGAAAAGAAAAAGAGAAAAAGAAAAATGAAATTTACAGGCATATAGATAGAGCTAGAAATAATCATCCTGAATGAAGTACCTCATTCCAGAAAGATAAATACTGAATTAGTTAGAGAGAGACAGACAGATCTAAGGAGCTCTCTGGCTCACTGGTCAGACAACCTAGCCTACTTGGTGTATTCCAGGGCAGTGAGAAGTGCTGTTCACAAAAAGAAAAAGAAGAAAAGAAAAAAAAAAAAAAAGACTGTATAATTGTTGGGGACCAGAGGCCCCTAGGCTGCCGGGGTCAGCCAAAGGACAGATGGCTCCCCAGAAAAGGCTCAACCTTCACAGTTCCAGCAATGTCACAGCTCGACCTCAGAATGTTCCTCAGAACATGAACGTTCCGACGATGAAGATAAGCAACAGCCTCGAGCCATAGATAACCGGACTAAGGACACTAGGGGGGATGGGTGTTTTTACTTCCCTGTTTTAATTTTGCTTATATACTGCAAGCCTTGCCTCTAGTAAATGAGACCTTGACATCAGCTAGACTGACTCTGTCGTTCTTCGCCGCTTGGTCTCGTTTCTCTCTCCCACCTGTGTCTCTTTCAGGTGGTGGCTACTCAGGGACCCTGTAATAACTTTGCCCGCTGGACGGGACATATATTATCTGAGGAGCAACTTCTGAGGTTGGTCTTTGGCATGCATATACACATGTATATGTATACATAGCACACATAGCACCATCACACAAAATAACAAAAACTACATGTGACCCATAAACTCTTTCTAAAAGTAAATATAGCTAAAGTAGATTAACTGTAATCTTACAGAAGTGGTCTAGTTGTAAAAATAATTATAAGAATGCTGTAAGAAGAATAACTTCAGAGTGATGGTGTCTTTGATAATAGTATAAGTTGAATGATATGATAGACATGTCTTTACATCTTCAGAATAACAGTATAAAAATAGAAGAAAGATATGCATAGATTATCAATTTATTTATGGAATATCATCAATACAGATGGTTTCTTCATTCCTAATGTTAAATTTTCAGGGCAAAATAATTATTCAAAATAGTCAGAAATTAAAAAGTAGAAAATGAACACTATGTCACCAGAAACCAGAGTCTTGAATCAGGGTTTCTCAGAATTCAGGCAGAAGAGCAGAAGAGATTCTTCCCAAGTAGCCCTAGGAGCAAAGGCTAATAATAAATCTATAAGAATGAGGTTAGGTAGAGATTCTGGGCGCTGATGACTGTAAAAATAATTTCTCCTGGAAGTGAGCATGTGTAGATTTAGATGATGTGTCTTGAAACCTAAGCAGAGTTTACAATTCTTTCATAGGAGTGTTTGTGATCTGGAAAAAGGAAGTGTCATAATTTTAAAAAGTGTACTAAATGATTAGTAAGCAGCAGGAAGGGTAAAAAATATAAATACTCTCAGGAAATACTACGTATTACATAATCACTGCAGTCATCAAGGTAGGATTAACTTGCCTACAATATATATTTTTTCATTCACAAACACACACATATATATGTATATGTACATTTTATACACATATTTGTATAGATATTTGTATACATTATACATCATGTACATCTTGTACATGCACACACATATTCACATATGAATGCATTGAGTTTAGAACACATTTTTTGTAAAGTATGCATGGAACTTTTTATTTACTGTTGCAAACATCATAAGATAGTATTAACAATAAAGAATCCATCTTGTAGTGGATAAAAGAAATAGTTTACTTTCTGAGAAATTTGTTTTATGAGTATTTGGGATATTTTACTCCCCTAAGTCCATACACACAATGCACTTAGTTGGGGTAAATTTTGCTTTTCAGCTAATTGCCAGGATCTCTAAATATTTCTGAAATCCACCAAATAAATCCATTGAAATTCAGATTGGATGACCAGATCAATTCAGCCCGTTGGGCATTCAGGGTGGAGCACTGTAAACAGAAGCCCATGACTTAGGTGGAACTTCTTGGATCTGCTATACCTACATAAAAATGCACAACATAGCAGCCAGGCTAGACCTTCTTCTGTTATTCATAGACTAACAGCTTTCTCTTCAGGAGCTTTTTATGCAAATGAGCCTGATGGATAAAAGTTTCCTTACAAATTACAGATAAATATTCAGAAACATCATATTTTTTGCTGCTTTTTTAAAAAAAAAAAATTATTTATTTATTTATTTAAAACTCCAAATTTTATTTCCCTCCCAGTCTACCCTCTGACTGTTCCACATTCCATACCTCCTCATTGCCCCGATATCTACACAAGGATGTCCCCACCACCCACCCCACCAGACTTCTAAACTCCTAAACTCCTCTCCAGTCTCTAGAGGATTAGGTGCATCTTCTCTGACTAAACTCAGACCCAGCAGTCCTCTGCTGTATATGTGTTGGGGGCCTCATATCAGCTGTTTTTGTTTTTACTGTTGAGAATTTGTCAGAAATATTTGAATGAAGTTTTCCCCTTTCCTTTCACTTGAAAATTATAATTTAAAAGTAAAATGATTTCCAAATAAACGGAAAGTTTTTAAGCAAACTGAAAGTTTTTCAGCACATAGGGGAAAAAAAAGCATTACAAAGAAGAAAACTATTATCATCCATTTGTGTCTCCTATGGTAGTAAAATGGTTTCTAAGTTTTAAGTAAATGTGTAGAAATGGTAGTGCAGAACTTGTGGGCCTGGCCAGCTAAAGACTAGTCCAACTTGAGACCCATACAAGGAGAAGAGATCCCATGCTTGACATTGCCTGGATAGCCAGGAATGTTGGGAGTCGACATTTAGCAGAAAGCGGCTAGATCATCTTTGCAGCCATCTGGAGCCATATACCCTGATTAGAGACTTGTTTTTCAACAGCCTACAACAGCTGAAGCACATTCTGATAAACATCTTGCTTATCCCACATAGCTTGTTTTGCTGTTTAGTGACCCCAGCTGCAAGGTGCACATGGTAAAATGTCTTCACCTGTGTTCTCCTGCTTGTGCTTATAAATAGCCAGGATTTCCTTGTAATAGGGTCAATAGGAGACAATATGAGTCAATAGGGAGGGGCAATAAAGGAGTAACCAGACTTGACTACACACGCTGTTTTGCCTCCATTTTTCTCGTCTCTTGTCCCTCCATTCTCTACTCTCTCTTGACCAGAGCACTTAGCCCTAAGTGTGGAGCAGAGTGGACAGCAACATAGTGGCCCCCAAGTGAGGGGCAGAATGGAACAGAGCAGATTGTTACAAACTGGCGTCTAACGTGGGGGCTCCAGTAAGCGGGATACAGTGAAGGATACCACCACGGGGAATTGGAAGCGGGCATCCTCGATCCTGCACTGGAGAACCTGTTAACTAACAGAGCCTCAACATTTGAGCTCCAGTACTCGGAATACAGTGAAGGACACCTCGGGTATTGAAAGTGGCCATCCTCGCTCCTGCACTGGAGAACCAGTTAACTGATGGAGCTGTCTTGGCAGTGGTGCTCAACGCAAGATAGCAAGAACGAAAGACCCAGTGAGAGACATTACTGGAAGAAGGGTCTGCCTAGAACTCAGAAGTGAAACAAAGGTGATTGCAGTGAGACCAGTAGGTCATAGTAGCGAAAATGGGGCAAAAAATAAGTAAATAGAAACAGATAAATAGATGAAAAGGTTTTAAAGATTCGAGGAGTAAATTTCAGGCTGCTCTGAGTTAAGAGAGCCAAACAGATAAATAGATAAAGGTTATAGTAACGAAAATGGGGCAAGAAATAAGTGAGTAGAAACAGATGAAAAAAGCTTTAAAGACGAAAGGAGTAAATTGCAGGCTGCTCTGAGTCAAGAGAGCCAAACAGATAAATAGATAAATAGAAGGTTGTTCTAGGCAGAGAGCTGATCAGAATGATAATGTTAACTGATTTAATTTTCAAAATGGGTGTGATTCTGTGTTGTGTAGTTACCTTTTTCCTCTGGATAAAAGCTCAATATAAAGGCTTTTCTGGTTACTGGCCAAAGGATAGACAGATTTTGGGAAAAATGTTTTTCTATGAGTTTTCTGATGAGGTCATTAAGGTAATAGTTATATCTTCCAGAATTATATGAATCAGACATGACAGAGGTAGGCCTCCAGAACACTAGATTCCATAGAATCAAAATAATTGATACTAAAGTTTGTTTTGAGATTTGTATATTACAGAATACACAGCCTTGGTGAATGAATCCTCTTGTCACCTGCATGTTCACTGATGCCCTAGACTTCCAGCTGGATGCAGTTAACACAGACATCAGAAGCTTATCAATTTCCCCTTCCCCTCATCCCTCTTCTAATATCTCAATGCCCATATTCAGCTTGAAGAAGTTAATGAAGAATTGGCGCGACCCAATTCCTTGGACTTGGGGACTGAGGTAGTTAATATTAGGCTGTCTTTCTAGGGAAAAGTAATGGTTTTATTGGAACGGGGGCCGGGGGGAAGAGGTAAAATTGATTACACAGCCATAATCCATTGGTAGAAATCTGTATAATTGTTACTAAGTTGATGCAAATTCAAGGATTTCATTGGTATAATTTCTTCTATTGAAAACTTGTGGGTACAAGGCTTAGACCTTTTACTTCTCCAACAGGGGAAATTGTGTGTTGCCTTAAAGAGTGTTGCTTTTATACCAACTATTCAGGCATTAAGTCTCCTGTCTCTCAGGTTTATGCTGTTCAACAGACTGATGGCTTTTGTACAACAGATAGATGCTATTCAAATGAAACCCATACAGGTTCATTATTACAGGCTGGAAGTAGGGGACTCTGAAACCTCTGTCATCAAGACTGACGAGGATTAACCCCTAACTTATGTGCTAAGCCGGATAGTCAATGACGGGTAAGAGAACACTTCAAGACCCTTGCCCCTAACTCTGGGAGGCCTCACCATCTTAAGGGAGGCTGGGGTCATTTGTTCCGACCTAAGGCAGACATGGTTTCCGTAAGTTTTCCCAGCCTTCCGTTTTGAAAAAATTTAAAAAAGGGGACCTGTTGGGAGCCGACTTTTAGCAGAAAGCGGCTAGATCATCTTTGCAGCCATCTGGAGCCATATACCCTGATTAGAGACTTGTTTTCAACAGCCAACAACAGCTAAAGCATACTCTGATAAACATCTTGTTTATCCCACATAGCTTGTTTTACTGTTTAGTGACCCCAGCTGCAAGGTGCACATGGTAAAATGTCTTCACCTGTGTTCTCCTTCTTGTGCTTATAAATAGCCAGGATTTCCTTGTAATAGGGTCAATAGGAGACAATATGAGTCAATGGGGAGGCGGGCAATAAAGGAGTAACCAGACTTGACTACAGACCCTCTGGCTTGTCTCTATTCTTCGAATCTCTTCCCCTTCTTCCCCTCACTCTTTCTCTTGCTAGACCCTGACCTGCGGAACAGAGCAGGTTGTTACACAGGAATCAGAGGCTGGACAGCCAAGAGACCCAGGAGAGAGCCAAACACAACTGGGAAAAAAACCAATAAAATGACTACTAATGGTATTCTGCAATATTCACTCATAGGTCAGTGCCTAGCCCAACTATCATCAGAGAAACGTCTTTCAGAAACTGATGAGAGCAAATGCAGAGATCCACAACCAAACTAAAGAGAGAGCCTGGGGAACTGCTGCAGAAGAGGGGAAGGAGGATTACAGGAGGCAGAGGAGTTAAAAACACCATGAGAACACAGGCTACAGAATCAACTAATTAGGGCTCACAGGGGCTCATAGAGACCTAACCAATAATCATGGGGCCTGTATTCTGAGCTAGTTCCTCTGCATATACATTATAGTTATGTAGTATTCTTGTGGAACTCTTAACAGTGAGAGTACGGGGTGTCTCTGACTCTTTTGCCTGCTGTTGGGACCTGTTTCCTCCTAGTGGGTTGCCTTATCCATCCTTGATATGAGGGTTTGTGTCTAGTCTTATTGTAACTTGTTATGCCATATTCGGTTGACATCACTGGGAGGACTGCTTTTCTTTTTTTCTTTCTTTCTTTTTTTTTTAAGGGAAATTGTGGAGTGGATCTGGGCAAGAGGGGAGATGGGGAGGCGGACTGGAAAGAGTAGAAGGAGGGGAAACTGTGGTTGGAATGTAATATATGAAAGAAGAAAAAAAAATAATTAGATGAACTTATACCAAATGGTATGATCTACCATGTCTCTTCACCCTCACCCCAGCATCACTGTGTAATTGAATCAACATGATATATAATTAAGTAGTCAAGGAGTAAAGTCTTTTGAAAAGTATGGGTGTTCTTTGTCTTTGAGGAAATATTCCAGTGCGATGTCTACAAGGCCACAAGTAACACTCAGGTAGCTTCCAGTAAACGTTAATCAAGGCTGTTTCTTTTCCCATCAAATTTGTGAAATCGATGTAGGGCCAGAAAAGAGAGGTGGAGATTTTCCATGACCTTCACAACAGCTGGGCTAGCTTTCATCAGATAGCTCATTACTGCCAGCACACTGACTGACAAGGTCACCCTAAACTGAAGAACAGGAGCCAAATACATCATTTGCATAGCATATTAATGATATGCTGAGTACCATTTGGTGCCACTAAGGCAACAGAAGAACAAGCTGTAATTTTCATTAATTGTTTAAAGGAAAGTGCAGCTTTTTCCAACAGGGTAGTGAAGGAATTTCAGTTGAACAGAAGAGGATGAAGCTGATGTTTAAGCACCAGGAAACCTGTGCTTAATGGTTTTACTCAAGGTTAACTCTGCATGGTGCCTTTTTACCAAACTTATTTAGTATATTTTGCATTTTCTCATTCTAACGCAAATAGCATTTGATATTTACTATTCATCTTTATATAGAAATAAATCAATTTTGTACACTGACCTTTTAATCTAAATCTTGTTAAACATGTTTTGTTTGCTCTATAGTTCTTTTGTGTATAATTTCTTTGACTTTTATTGAAACAATTATCTTTGGTTAATAAAGTTATTTTGTTTGCTCTATTGCAAACTTTATCATTTTATCATTTATAGATTTAGTTTTTTGAGATGAAGTCTCACTATATAGCCCAAGCAGTGCTGAAACTTACATTGTAGCCTCTTTGTGCTAAGTTCCCAAGAACTGAGATTACGTGTCTGTACAACATATCCAACCTAATTGTTTTTCTTCATTGATCAACTCCTGTGAAATGAAATGATTGATTAAAGGGATAAGAGTAAACATCCAGGCCCCAATGCAGGAAGACAACGTAGTTGAAAACAACCATTGTTTGACTATTAATCCTGATGTACATTCTAGTTTTAAATTACTGCTGCTTATCCTAGTGTTTTTATATGTATTTATGTGTATGCATGTGTTTCTTATAGCTGCTTGCATTCTGATGCTAACTTGGGTCTCCCAAAATTGTTTGCAGAAGAGGACCTGCACATCGCTTCTGGAAACCTGTTCCATCTAATTCTGATTGATTAATAAAGGTGCCAGCAGCAAACAGTTGGGGAGAAAAGAGAGAGGCAGGTTTTAGGCTTCCCAGGCTGGAACCCAGAGGAAGTGGGAGAGAGAGGGGAGATCCTCCATGCCTCAGGAATGTGTGAAGGAGAAGAGAGAAGAGAGCTGCCATGGAAAAAAAGAACAGAGAACATGCAGGAGGGAAAACCAGAGCTGCCATGTTAGAGGGCCAAGAGAACGTAGCCCAGAGGACTGTTTAATTGGGTCAAGAGCAGCCAAGATGAAACATACAAGTAAGTAATAATGGGGCTATGGATAGAAAGTAGTTTCTAACAGCATGGAGGTCAGGTAGTTGCCTAGCTATTGTGCTGCTTAAGGTACATTAAAATACAAAGGCTGTGTGTGTATCTTTCATCTGGGAACATAAACGGTCTAAAGTGTGAAAGAAAAGAATCCCACCTTGGAATTTATTAACACATTCATGCTACAGTGTCTGTATGAATGAATGTCATCTGTGTACAATTCCAAATTGGTCCAGTCACTTTGGATGTCAGTGTGGAGAATTCTCAGAGAGCTCTCTGAATCGTATTGTTCTAATCAGAGACTTCAATAATACAGAACAGCCATGTCCTGAGTTCAGATGGGCCATAATTTCAGTGCTCAGTGAGAAATGGGCTTTTCTAATGTCTTCTTGCTGATAAAAATGGCTAACAACATTGGGATCCCATTTCCCAAGAAGATAAATAACTTCTAATTTGTCCTTTATCCAAAGGGGGGACATTTAAAGCCACATTTCACTAATTACTTGGGCAACGGTCCCAATATTGTGTAATGAATAAAGAAGTTCTTTAAAAGCAAAAAAGGTCTTCACCTATCCCAGTCTTTTTCTTCTGTTCCCCTCGTGTTCCCTCTCTCCCTCCCTTCCTCTCCTTCCCCATCCACCTTCCACCACCTCTTTCTCTTTCCTCCAATTCCCTCATTCTTCTTTTCCTCTCTCTCTCTCTTTCTCCCTTTCTCTCTCTGTCTCCCTCCCTCCCTCTCTTTCCCTTCCACCCTCACTCTGCCACCAAAAAAATAAAGAAAAAAAAAAAACAAACAGAAAAATTTGTGTGTCTACATTCAAGGAATGAAGTTAAAATTATGCTGAATGCCATATACATACATTTTTCTCTAAATTATGTGTGTATATGTGACATAAAAATATAAGTAAAGCTGCCTAGTGAAACAAAACAGACTAACAGGAGGGGAATTTGAAAAGGGAGGGTACAGGGTATGGAAGGAATATGCTCTGATCTTTTATTTCTTGTGGTCCACTGCATTAATGTTTGTCTTATTCTTCTTCTCCTAGGATCTCTTGAGGTACATCATTAGGCATTTGTTATCTAATGGATATTTTTACTGTTTGTATACCTGTTCATTAAAAGATTATTGAAGGAAGAAAGAATGTAAGAACTGGAGGTAGGGCATGTGGTCAGAAGTTGTCTTCAGAACATGAAATGGCTTATTGTACCTATGATTTCATAATAAAAATAACTATAGCTACCTATACAAGGCCTGTATAAATCAAGACATCCAAAGTTCTGACATACCCATCCCTTTTCACATGATAGCTTTTTCACATGATAGCTTTCGGGGGAAGAAATATCAACCTTTTTTGGGGATGTAGTCATTGACATGTTTCCCATGTTCCAGTGGACAGTCCAATACCTGTACATATACAGACAGCATTAATTAGACTGGAAAAGTATATTTTATAGTTTTTAGTGAATTTTATATTAATAATTAAATAGTAAAACAATAATGGAACACGTAAGCAGAAGGTAAAGTATACACAAGGGGGAAAGAATATATGTTAGATGTAGAAAAATAACAGAGAGCATATTGTCAATAGGTGAGGAGAAATGAAGGGCCATGGTTAAAGCCCATTCAAGGAGATGCAAATCAAAATACAAATGTCAAACATTATCAGGGTTCACTGTTGGGAAAGCCAGATGAATGCTTTTCTTCTCTAGTAACCATTTTAACTATTTTTAGATGTATAATTCAATAAAATATGAAAATGTAAATAAAAAGGTGAAAAGAATATAAAAGAAATAAGATGGAATAAAAAAAATAGAATGAGCTTATCTAGTATATCTTCCTGATTGGAACGAATGTGGCATCTTCCTCTCCCTAGAGTGTCTTTTGTAGAAGTCTCTTCAAGTAAGAGGAAGGTTGTGAGACTCAATAATTTAGACAGGTTAAGTTCAGTGCCCTTCATGATAAAAGGGATCTGTGTATGGAGATTATACTCACTGCCAAAATTCCCCAGTCCAAAGCTACAGCATGTCAATTACAACTTAATTTCTGCATTTTAGGAATCACTCTCCCATGGGTAGAGATTTCTGTGACTGGGTCTCTGAGATGAAATGGAAGCTTGTACTGCTTGTGTTTGCCTTTCTCACTGGGTGGTCTCCTCTAAGCAGACCCAAGATGAGCACTCACCAAGTTCAGCAGCATGCTTTACCAACTCCCCTACTGTTGCTTGCACAGGCAGCAGCTGGAAAGATGCCTTTTTGAGAGAGTAAATCCAGAGCACTGGAGTAGAATAACAGATTTAGACCAGTTTTGGCTCTGTCTGCATAACATCAGCTGTATCTCTGCTCATATTGTATCCACCTGTTGGTTGCTTCTTTACAGCTCAGAAAATTTCTCTCTAGTTTACTGTTCTCCTGGCATCTGTGTGACCAGGAGGGAAGAGCACCTCCCTAGAAGACATAACTGATGATGTTCCAAAACGAAAGATGGTTGTGTGTGCCCACAGAAACCTGTGGCTGCTTCTTTGTGGAGATCTTATCTAGGCTTCCTTGCTTCTTTGCTTCTTTCTGTCTTTCTTTCCTTGTCTCTGTTTTTCTTCAGCTCTTTCTTTCATATGATTGAAGTATATTGCTATTAGTATTTATTCTTTTCAACCAGGTCAGATAAAAGGGGCTTCTAAGTTGTCATTTTATCTGTATCCTTGTCTGTTTCCTATTGAATGACCTTGTCCTAATATTCAACTACAAAGAGACTGAAAGCTAACAGACACTGGCTATAGAAGAGAATGAGAAGTCACTTGTTTAATGGATATAGAGTTTCATTTTTAGAAGCTGAAAATATTCAGCCCAAGGATAGTAATGGTAGTGTCACACAATGTGAACATAGTTAATGCCATTGTATTATAAATTTTAAATGATTAAAATTGATATAAGAAAATATCATCCATCTTATTCAACTGTGAACTCTGTCAACTGTAATAATACTGCCCTGGTAAGAGATGCCCACTGGTTCACTAGTGCTTAAATATCATGAGAGTAACCAGCTACTATCAGATTGGATTAAAGTCCTGATCCATAAAATGAAATCCATATTTGATATCATTGTTCAGTCAAGAAGCTGTGCCTGGGCAGGTCATAGGCCCTAAGAACTTCCTACTATTATTCTCCTAAATAGACAGCAATTAAGCTTATTCCTGATGACTTATCATTATAACCCTAAATTAACGCTTCTGTAAAGGTTCATCAGAGAAGCTTTTATTTTTAGTAGATGAAAATAAGACGCACAGCTGTTGAAGCTGCAAAGAGTAAAATACTGAAGAGTACTTACCACAAAATGTATTGCACAGCATCCTCCTTAGGCTAAGGATCAATACTGAATAATGTGCTGAAAGACTGTAAGAGCCAGAGGTGGTGAGTTAATACAAGGAAACAATATCATCCAGCCAACAACACAGATGTCCACAAACTCACATCTGATATGTCAATATGATGCTAAAACTTGTCCAGAGAATTGTATATTGCAGAATACACAGCCTTGGTGTATCTACTCATCAAGGAAAACGAGCAGACCTATTCAAACCTCCGGTGTCCAGGAATTCCATCTGGATGCAGTGAAGACACAGCGTCAGAAGCTTATCAATTTACTCTTCCCCCCACCCCTCTTCTAATATCTCAACGCCCGTAATCAGCTTGAAGAAGTTAAAGAAGAGTCAGCGCCCCTATTCCCTGGGCTTAGGGACTAAGGTGGTTAATACTGGGCTGTCTCTCTGAGGAAAAGTAGTGGTTTTGTTGGAACAGGGAGGATTAGCTAGGATTTATGGCATAGCCATAACCTATTGGTAGAAATCTGTATAATTTAGTATCAAGATGAAGTTATAATTTCTTAAATGGTACAAAATTCACTTGGATTTCAAATTTAAGGTTTTCATTGGTATGAGCTTCTTATTGATATGAAAGTGAAATGAATATTGATACTCTTCTAGGCACTGTGCCTGTATAACACATTTAGAAATACAAGGCTTAGACCCAGTCCTTCTTTAACTTTTTTAACTGATTTGGGATGATTAGCCTGTGAGTTAAGGGACTATAGCAAATTCATGACTTTGAGCTTATTTTTAAAGTGTTTTCTATATTTTATTTAGAAATAGCTGAGAGGAGTTAACAGACAACAGTCCAGGTTACCTTACATGGATAGTTGGATTTCAAAACGTCAGAAATCCATAGAATTGACGTCACTAATATTTCTATATTAATGTTCATTTTGATTAGAGACCTGTCTGCTCCTGACAGCTTCCTGTCTTGGATTCTAAGAAGAAATTGAGCATCCTTGGAGTTACTCCAGTTGTGGTGAGACAGCCACTAGGCAAGAATTGCCTCTCTCCATCTACAGACAAATTACTGTCCAGAAAAGGACACACTTGCAGAATAGTCGACTGATTATATCTGCCTAGACAGAGTAATCAGCCCTTAATAATTCTGCAGCACTAAAGTCTGTCAGATGAGTTTGGGACAGAAGGCTGAAGATTTGATGCTCCAACGTTCGGTAGTATAAGGGCTGTCCAGGTGTTCAGCGGTCTCTATAAATTGGCTAAGTTTTAGAAGCTATGCTTAGTGCTTCCCATAACTTCAGTTAACTCAGTCATTCTGGATTTCTGACAGGGTTGAAGACCTATAGTCTCATAGCCAATCCTGGCTATTTACTTTGAGAGAAAACATCTGAGTGGATGGTTTTCAGCTGACATTCATTCTAAAGCCAAGAAAAAAGCCAGGTTCAAAACTAAGTGTTTTAGTTAGGAGAGACGACAGAGGTTCTGGTTAGTTGACAAAATGATGGACTGGGTATTAAGACTATCTTGTACCTCACTGGTACAAATAGGAATAATTATGCTCTAATTGTATTTTGAGAGAAAAGTTTTATTTTAACAGGAAGGGTAATATGTAGGAGGAGCTAAGGGGGAAGGAACACCGAGAGGAAAAGATGGAGTAAGGAGAGGAGAAGATGAAGTAGATGAGAAGCTAGGTAATAAGAGAGAGAAAGAGAGAGAGAAAGAGAGAGGGGGCATGGAGGCAGAAGTTCACATGTCTCCACCAGTCAAAGATAGTTTATATATCTAGGTTGGGTATTGGGTTACACTTCTGATTGAGTATTACCATACTTATAAAGTCTTTGATTAACATTTAAAAAAATTGTATAAAAGCAAAATGGAAAAGGGGGCACAGGATAGGGGTTTTCTAGGGAGGGGAAATGGGGAAAGGGGATGGCATCTGAAATGTAAATAAAATATCCAATAAAAAATAAAGGAAAAAAAAGAAAGATGCATAAATGACCTGATACACTCCTCAAAAAACACAAGGACTTGGGCTAATTTTACTTGTATATAATTTATGGAAGTTTATAAATATCCTTATATAAGAATATAATATATACAAAGATTGGAAAACTACCTGTCACATTTTTTATGTAAAATGTAAGAGTCTAAACAACGTAAGATAAAACAATTTTTTAAGCAGAAACTATGATAACATTTCATGACTTAATAACTGGGTGCTTGAAAGCTTATAGTATTTTTCTTGTGTTGCAGTATATTCAGTTCCAGATATTTTCTTCTTGTCAGTGATAATAAAAACCTTCATCTGTCAGGAAGTTATTAGGTTTTAGCAGATGATGCATACTTATAAAATCTCAAGTCTATTAAATTAGCATTTCAAAATATGTTGACATTTCATCTTTTAGGATCATGTCTTTGGAACTTATATGTTTATATTCTTTCCTTAGTACTAATAATTTCATTGACTATTTAAACTTTATTTACATTTCACACATTGTTTCTTTTTTGATAGCTGACTGAACATATCTTAATAAAACCAGGTACTGATAATTTGGCTTGCCCCATATAATTATCCATTACAATGGAGGTATATTAGACATTAATTATGTAGAGAATTGTCAAAAATATTGCTTGTTGCCTAGTAGTAGTGCCTTTTACACAATTAATGAATTTTAAAGAAATTAATATGATAAGGCAATTCCATAAAGATTGAAATATGACAATAGTTGAGAGAATCTTGTCAATTTCAACACTGCACCATTAACGCTCTTTTCACAAAAAAACTTCAACTTAATTAAACTTAACATAAGGTCACACTGTAATCCACTATATAAACAAACTCAAAGAAAAAAATTACATAATCATCTTATTAGATACTGAAAAAGCATTTAACAAAATTCAACTTCCCTTCATGTTAAAAGCCTTGGAAAAATCAGGAATTCAAGGCCCATACCTAAACATAGTAAAAGCAATATACAGCAAACCAGTAGCCAACATCAAACTAAATGAAAACTTGAAGCAATCCCATTAAAAATCAGGGAGTAGTCTCCCCATTTTCTCCCTATACATTCAATATAGTACTTGAAGTTCTAGCTAGAGCAATAAGATAACAAAAGGAGGTCAAGGGGATACAAATTGGAAGAGAAGTCAAAGTATCACTATCTGAAGATGATATTATGGTATACATAAGTGACCCCCAAAATAAGAGCACTTCTACAGCTGATAAACAACTTCAGCAAAGTGGCTGAGTATAAAACTAATTCAAATAAATCAGTAGCCTTCCTTTATATAAATGATAAACTGGCTGAGAAAGAAAGTGGGGAAACAACATCCTTCACAATAGCCACAAATAGTACAAAATAGCCACAAATAAGTACCAAGCAAGTGAAAGATCTGTAAGACAGGAACATCAAATCCCTGAACAAAAGTAATTGAAGAAGACCTCAGAAGATGGAAAGATCTCCCATGCTCATGGATTAGTAGGATTAACAGTAAAACTGGCCATCCTACCTAAAGCAATATATAGATTCAACACAATCCCCATTAAGAGTCCAACACAGTTCTTTAAAGACATGAAAAAAATTCTCAATTTCATATGGAAAAACAAAAAAACAGGACAGTGAAAACAATTCTTAACAATAGAAGAACTGGTGAAATCACCATCCCTGACCTCAAGCTGTACTACAGGGCAATAGTGATTAAAAACCATATAGTATTGGTAAAAAGACAGACAGATAGGTCAATGGAATAAAATTGAAGACCCAGAAGTAAACCCACACACTATGGGCACTTGATCTTTGACAAAGAAGCTAAAAACATACAATACAAAAAAGAAAGTATCTTCAATAAATGGTGCTGGTCTAATTGGCATTCTGTATGTAGAAAAATGAAAATAGATCCACATTTGTCACCTTACACAAAGCTCAAGTCCAAGTGGATCAAGGACCTCAACACAAAACCAGATACACTGAATCAAATAGAAGAGAAAGTGAGAAAGACCCTCTAACTCATTGGCACAGGGGAAATTTTCCTAAACAGAACTCAAATATTTTCTTGATAATACAGAAGCTTTAAGGCATGAAATGTTTCCAACAGAGCAGCAATGAACTTGAAATCACTAACCTATAAACAAAATCGTTTTGAAAGTCTTGCTTATAAACAAAAAATGTTTCCCCTCTGGCTGCTTCAGAAGCACATAATTTTTGTTAGCAATTAGATCATAGGACAATAACTGTTTCCTGAAATTCCAACTTGTCTCCCAAAAGATCTGTATAGTATTTCTTATTGCTACAACCTTCAAAGGCCACAAAAGACAAGGACCTGCCATTAGTGGGTTCATCAAGCAGTGATGGAACATAACCCTTAAGTATTCTGTTAACTCTTATTTCTGAAGTTCAATGTTCTCCTCCTCTCAAAAAATAAGTATACTAAGCCTTCACAAATGTGTTATTACCAAACTGAAAATCAAATAAATATTGGTTTTCTCACAGATACTACCCATCTCTCAAGATACTAATGAATGCTCACTGTTCTGCATCTCCTTTGCCTCCACAGTAGAATTGTTTACCTTACCACTAAATCTGATCATGCATTGCAGATTCCTGTAGAATAAGTCATAGTAGTCACTTTTTAATAAATGGCAATGAAAATTGACAGGTCTTCTGAGCAAGAGTCAAAAGGTTTTTAATACAATAAGATGTGTGTCTGGATAAGACATTAATACATTTCCTTTTTCTTTCAAGTGTTAGCTCTTTGACACAGTGTTCATCTTCAGTCATATCAAACAGAATGAGCTTGTAAAGAAATCACTTTTATTATTTTATCATAAAGAGATAAAAAAGATGATTTTTCTAAGCAGTTCATAGCACCATTTTCTGTTTTGATGAGTTTGCTTCTTCACATTTATTTTTAGAAAGTTTGTTTTGCCTATTTCTATATGACTATGACAAGTTACTGCCATTACCATATGTGCCTAAACCCACCGTTCCTGTTATTAAATGTCATCTTTTGGTAGAAGTCTACAGTTGTGCTCAGTTCTTTCATTCTATATACATTGATGTCTGGGGTCACTTAACAGAAAAAAACAGTCCCAGATATCCAAGACACCTCCACTTAGTAGGTTGGAAATATGTATGCGATCATCTGGGAGTCTCATTGAGAGGCTTACAGCTCTATAGCAGAGGAATGTTGGAAAGCTCAAACTGTGTGTAGCCAGTTTCCACAGATAACATTCCAAGAAGTAGCAGGTAGATGCTATCATTTCCCTAAGAAAAGGATGACATAGGTCTAGTACAGCATAACGTCTATCAGAAAGCATTACTCAGTATAATCTCAGAGCTCGGCTATGTTCAGGAGAAAGAACATGAACAGCACCTTCCTAATTTGTTTTCTTTTTCCTACTTCATGCATGTGTGCATGTGTGTGTGTGTGTGCATATGTACACGTGTGCATATGTGTGTGTGTGAGTGTGTGTGTGTGTAAATGTTTGCATGTGTGTAGGAACATGTGTGTGAGTATGGTTGTAAGTATGTGTACATGCATTCAGAGGCGTAAGGCTGATGTTGGGCATCACCCTCTACTTCCCTCTCACTTTATTCTCGGAAACCCAGAGCTCACAGATATGCCTAACTTTTGTAGCCAGCTTGCTTGGGAATTTCTCTCTCTTTTAGGTAGGATCTGGGAATTTGAGCTCTGTTCCTCATGCCTGTGCAGCAAGCTCTGTCACTACTGACGTATCCCTGTAGCATTTACTTCTTTTATCTGTTACTAAAAAATGTATCTACTACTTTTAGTTAAAGAATAATTTTCCTTATCAATGGGAGATTTTTTTCCAATCAAATAAGTAACAAAGAATATAGAAATACAGTTTTAGTATAGATTTGATAATTTCAGAATGTCTATTTCTTAATATTAAAATAGTCATTTGTTACCATGCCTCAATTTCATCATAATTAATGTATTAATATCAAGTATGAAAATCATGTTATTATCTTTAAAATGTTCATGTAATCTCAGATTTGGTGAGATCCATCTGTGAGGCAGCATTACCTCCATTGCATGAGTTGAAACTTGAAGACTATTAAAATTAAGTGCCTTTTGTCAGGCCACTCAGCTGGTGGCAGTCCAATGGGGGACAATCTGTCTCTCTTGTAACTGACTTTATAAGTTGCATCTGTGCAATGGAATTGCATCAATATTTTAATATAAAACCCTGCAATGACATTCTGTGGCATTTGTCCTCATTCTCTGTGAAACGCTGACATTCAATATTCAGAAGCTCTAATGATCAGCTATGCACAGTACCTTGTAAAAGTCTCAAGGCATTTATGTTCAAAACCTGCCCCCTGAGCCCTAAGGGCATAATCATCTATATTTATACACTCTATAACATAGAGATAATTACATAACAGTTGGGCTATTTTTATAAGTACCAACCACACATGCATATGTACATAAGGTCTATAACTGCACTTTTGACAATCTGTTGACATCTAATTAACAAACAAAAATATACCATGCCGCTTTGGTAGACCCAAGGTGGACTATTGGAGATTTAAAAAAAATGAAACCTCTATATACCAAGCATGTTTTAATAAGCCAGATAAACTCAATAATCTCAATTTCTTACACATACAAAATAAAGTTTTATTATTTAACAAGTTTGACATATATGTTTGTGGGAGATGTGAAAGTCAACCTTGTGAAGGAAAAAAGTAGGATGGAGAGCAAGGTGCCATAGGCTCCTGCAACTCCTCGAAGAATCCTGATTTGCTGTATATGACATTAGATCTAAGATGGCTTCCAGCATACCGATGACACAGCAAAAAGGACTCAATGGGAGTGACCTTAGCCAAAATGCCCAACAGTGGGGAGATGAAACCTGAAGAAACCACCTTCAGTAGTTTGACAGGGCCCCTAATGGAGGGATGGGGACATCAGCCCACCTTCAAAATTTTTGACCCCAAATTTTAGACTCCTGTCTACAAGAAATGCAGGGGCAAAAATGGAGCAGAGACTGAAAGTTAGGCTAACCAGTGACTGACCCAATTTGGGATCCATTCCATGCTCAAGCACCAAACCCTGACACTATTCCTAATGCTATGTTGTATTTTCAAACAGGAGCTTAGCATGATTGTCCTCTGAGAGGCTCTCCCAGCAGTTGACTGAGACAGATTCGGATACTTACAGCCAACCACTGGACTGAGGTCAGTGACTCCTATGGAAAAGTTAGGGGAAAGACTGAAGGAGCTAAAGGGAATGGAAACCCTATAGGAAGACCAACAGTGTCAACTAACCTGGACCCCTGGGAGATCCCAGAAAATGATGCTTCTTAATGCTCATTTCTGTACCTCTTCACAGTCCTGCAGAGTACAGTTGGTGATCTTTGCAAACCCTTTCTGATCCTTCAGTCTTCTCTCTAAGTTCTACATTGGGAAACCCTTGATCACATCAGTGGTTAATTGTGAGCATCATCCTCTGAATGTGTCAGTTTTTGGCAGACATCTAAGGAGACAGCTATATCATGCTCTTGGCAGCACGCACTTCCAACCATCCACATCAGTGTCTAGCTTAGGTGACTGTACATGGGATGGATGCCCAGGTGGAATGGTCTCCAGATAGCCCCTCCTTCAGTTTCTGTCCCATGTTTTGTTTCCATATTTGCTCCCTTGAGTGTTTTTGTTACTCATTCTAAGTAGAACTTAGGCATCCCTTCTCGGTTTTCCTTCTTCATGAGCTTCATGTGGTCTGTGGGTTGGGTCTTCGCTATTCCAAGCTTTTGGGCTACTGTCCACTTAACAGTGAGTAAATACCATGTGTGTTCTTTTGTGATTGGGTTAACTCACTCAGGATGATAATTTCTAGATCCATCCATTTACCTAAAAATTTCTCGAATTCATTATTTTTAATAGTTGAGTAATACTCCATTGTGTAAATGTACCACATTTTTTGTATCCATTCCTCTGTTGAGGGACATCTTGGTTCTTTCTAGCTTCTGGATATTATAAATAAGGCTGATATAACAAATTGGAGCATATGTCCTTGATATATTTTGGAACATCTTCTGGGTATATGCCCAGGAGTGGTGTAGCTGGATCCTCAGGTAGTGCTATGTCCAGTTTTCTGAGGAACCGCCAGACTGATTTCCAGAGTAGTTGTACCAGCTTGCAATCCCACCAACAATGGGGGAGTGTGTACCCTAGGTCTTCAGGAGATTTGATCCATGTTCTCTTTTTCTATTCCCTGCCACCAAACCATTCAACTGTGATCTGTATTAAAAAGTAGAGGTCTTAGAAAGTCTCCCTTGCAGATAGTGTCAGCCATAATCTCAGCATGGTGTAATTTTGCTCCATTGGAGAAATCAAGGGCTTTATTTGTAATTCCTGTTTGCCACTTTGGGTGAAGATTGGCATGGGCAAAATGAAATTTTCTTTCCATCTTGCTCCAGACATTTTCCTGGAAAGTCTCCATTTCTCCAGGTTGTGTGCAAAGATTATCTTATCATATTCTGCTGTCAAAGTCAATGTTTCTGCCTTTGATGGAGATGCTGATAAGAAGCTACAATTTTGTAATATTGCTGCCACCACACATTTTTCTGAAGATAAGAGAAAGTAGAGCAGATTTGAGTGCTAATCATAATGGTTGTATAGAAAGTAAGAAAGTGATTACCAAGAAAAAAATTAAAGCAATTTCAATAAAATATCACTTAAAAGAATTAAATGAAGTAAGTAAGCTCAGTCCCACTGATAGAGCTGCAAAGGTGACTTCAGATGCACAGACAACTCATAAAGAAATAGAGGACTTGCTCATTTATCTGCTTCATCTACTGCCATGATTCTAAATCAAGGGCTCATAAATGCTAAAGGTAATTGTCTTTCTCACGACAGATCCTTCTCCTGTGGGTCTTAGCAGCCTGCTTCAGGTTTCAAGTACTTGACCTACTCACTGTCTCTACAATAGTGACTCCAAAAGTAGAAACCTCAAAGCAAATATAATAGCTCTTTGTTTTTAGACAGACAATATCTCATACACAACTAGAGGTTAAATAAATAAGAAACAATAGTGATGAAGCCCTGCAATGTATATATTAGCACACCCTCTAGGTATTCTGATGCACAGTTCAGTCTAAAATTCAATATTGAAAATGGGGAAATAATTAGCATAATAGACTATTTTCAAGCAGCTACTGCCCTTATATATACTGTTTAAAGATGCTACAGTGTCAATAATGCTTTCCAGCATCAACTCACCTTCCCATGAGAGTCTCCAAGATTAAGAATAAAACCCAAATAAATATATGTTCAAATTCATGCTATTTTCAGTGGTCTTCTATAACAAAATAAAGTTTCTCAATTTTATGAAAATCTAATATTTGAAGAAATGGGTTTCAAAAGTCTATTTAAAAAGTCAATTCTAGTTATTAATATGCTTAATAAACTATGAAAATAAAATAGAAATATATATATTAATGTAAATATGTACTTCATATATATGAATATAAAAATATCATTTTATGTACAAGTAATTTTTCTGACACTTCTAGTAGACAAGGAAATACTACAATCTTTTTTTGGGGGGGATGGCACCATGGAACAGAAATCAACCTGTCTATTTATGAGTTTGGGAAGAAGTATATATATATATATATAAATATGCATATATATATTATTTTTCTGTAACTTTAGGACACAAAAACTAGATGCTACAACATTTATATAAATAAGCAAGTATTTTACAGATCTGAAATATGAGCTTATCTTATCAAGATGGTATTTAATTCTTCCTCTGGGTATCATTCGGATTGATCAAAATTGGAATGAAAGAACAGTCCTTTCCTTGTTTTAAATGTTAAAACTCATCTCAGTTGGAAGCATCATAAACTCTATTTAATGTACTTCTTTTATAGCATAAGCATCACCTTTGTCATATTAAATTCCATTCCTTGTTAGGAGATAAAATTAAAAAAGAACTCCAGCAGAATATAATTAAAAACTTGGACTATACATCCCCTAAGAACCTGAGTGATTCCTTCATGGCGGGAAGTCTGATAAGCTTTCCACTGTGGCTAAGTTCATAAGTGCATTTGAAAGGATCCGTGCTGACTATAATTACATTCTAAATTAGCAAATATTAGCACTGTGCCAAATAATTCACATAGCATGGTTTCCATGTTATACAATCTATTACAGTTCAGATGAATCCATGTGAAAAATCCATAATTTTTACTCAGGATCACAATTTTTGTAATTTAGCATATTATTAGAGCAGAGCCTTAAGAAAGGTCAGGCAGAACAATAGAGTACAATTTCTAGTTCATAAATGCTCCTTCATTGTCACAAACCACTGAGAAAATCACGTATAGCCACACAGGCTCAGCCTTCTCATTTATTTTGACATAAACCTTACAGTGTATTTTAAAATAGAGAACATTTTATCAAATATTTAATAAAACTTCACAAATAGAGCAGGATGACACTTTTCTGTTGTTAAAACTTCCCAAGTTGATCTCTAACCTTTTCTTGTTTGCAGAGGTGAAAAAGAAGGAGTGGAAAGAGACAGTGGCAGGTGACTTAACACCTGTCTACAGACCAGGGAGAACTTAACAGCATCATATTTCTGCTTAAGGAAATAGCACAATAAAGCCCTTCCATAAAAATCCCGTGGTTTATCCCGAACACTATATGTGGCCTGTGAAAATGCCAGCTATGTTTCCTTTTTATAAGTAGAGTATATATTTTGGATTACCAACCGGTAGGTTAAATTAAGTCTCTAAATTCCTTAATGTGCTAAAAATTTCAAGCATAAAGATTAGAGCCTTGTTATTCAATCCACAAAAAGGTAGCATTGTATAAATTGACAATCATTAGAAGCTTCATATTATCCAGTAACCTGAAAGATAACTTACTGCAAGTATTGAATATTAACAACAAGAAAGCGTACATCACGGATGATTGATAAGATTAACAAGATTGCCCTATCTGATATGGGTCACTTAGGCCAGGATGGGTCTTATATGACTTTCATTCCATTCCTGTTAATTCTCAGAGGCCCTCTTTGAAATAAGATACCATGGAGAAATGCATCCACTGAAGCAACTACTCCGTGAAGGAAAGTCATTATCTCCCCGAGCATAAGCTACAGTAATTTTGAAACCAATTCCAAAAGAAAAAGATAAATACAGAAAATGTAGGCAGAGGGGGAAAGATAGAGATGATCAAGAATTTGAGGCCCAATGTGAGCAGCATAAACTCAGAAAGATGCTTCACTGGGTGTGGCAAGGTCACACCACAGTCAGGGGCATTGACAGTAGAAGGGAACTCAGTTCCCCCAAAGGCAACATTCTAGGAAGCCTGGACAAGAACCAATCAACCTCAGTTCAAATCCCATCTGCCTCCTAGGAGATAAAGAAAGAAAAACCAACCTCTTGACTTCTCTGTGTTTGCTTGCTTCCTCTGCAAATGAAAAAGCGACAGAGTTTACCAGCATGGGTTGGGTGGCTTTGGAGACCTAACACCTTAGATTAGTATTTGACATTTCCTAATAGCCAAAACGTACTTGTGTTATCAGTGCCATTCAAAATAGTCCCTGAGCCAAAATTAAAAGCACAGCTCCTGGGCCTAGTGTGCAGAAAAGAAAAAACACATTGCCCTGATTTCCCATACTGCTGCAGCCTTGTTTTGTGTGTGTAGCACATAACTCTCTGTGTATACTCTATTTTCTCAGGGAAAGAAGTAAACCAGGTAGACAAGTGGTTTAGATTTAGCTTACCTGAATGTGCTCAATAAGTGCTTCTGCTCCATGCCTTTCTCTGGGAGCTTGCTCTAGTCTATAAGAAAGTCAGCAGCAAGTTAGAAGGGGTTGCGTTCTTTCCTCAGTATTATGTTAACAGCAGGGAGAGATGAGGCTGCTGAGATGTACCAACTCATTAATTGCTAACAATTATGCACAAGACACAGCTGGCCCATCTCTTCTGTTAATGTTATGTTTTCATTGTTACTGATCCTTTCAGAACTTGTATTTTTAAAAAATTAAAAATATCCACATGCTTAAAAAATATTTCAATAAGTTCTAGAAATCTACAAGTTTGTCTGTGCTTATAGTTAATAATGCTGTCTCGTGCACCTTTAAAAGAAAAGTTATGTCTAGTATATATACTTTACTATGGAGTTGTCACCACAATAAAACAAAAATAAAATTCCAGAATATAAATATTTCAATCAGATGTACACATTTCAGATTACTAATACTGACTAAGTAGTGAATATATAAAACAACATGTAATTAATGTGAAGTTTTTACTTACTATATTTAAACTTCTTACAGTCCCACCTTTTAGTACCAAATTCAAAAATAATGGGTTACTCATAACTGTAAACGACAAGCAAGTGATATATGCAATATACAATAAATTCACAATCACAAAAAGCAGCAATTTTTCTACAATACTTGATTCAATGAATCACAGCATTTCTATTTACTGTGACCATTTTCTGGGTATCTTCTGTGTGTCTGGCACTGTTTTCTAGGTGCTAATGACAGAATTAGAAGTATAAAAGAGTATTGCTCACCAACTTCTATATTAAGAGTCTGCATAATTATTGGAACCAGAATAATTGAGAGTGGAATCCAAAAAGCAAAAATAAAATAACTAATATAAGGAATGGTTACCATGACTACAGAGTAAAATTAAATACGCAAGGAGAAAATAAAGAGATCAAGAAGTTGGGGCAGGAGGATTGCAATCTTTACTATAAGGAAGTGAACTGTGCCTCAGTGAAAAGGTGGCATTTAAGCAAAAGCTGAAGAGGGTGGGAGCATAAGCCAAAAGATAGACCATGGGGGGTGGAGGGTGGAGGGTGGAGGGTGGAGGGTGGAGGGTGGCAGAGTGATCATTCAAAGAGGGTGTAAAGTGTGCTCTGAAGTGGGCAGAGACTGGAGTCAAGGAAGACCTGTCATTAGAGTATCATAGAAGACCACAAAATATGCACATAAGAACATAATATAGGAACTAAAATGCCATCATAGGGATGTGTGTTTACTGTGGAAATCAGACACACTGGAAGACCTGTACAAGACTAGAAGCTGAAAGATAGTGCTTTGAATGCAAAGTAAATATATGTATGCATGCATGTTTGTATGTATAAAATAATCAAAGAAAAAGAGGCTATCGATTTGAGAGGAATATGGGAGGGGTGGAGCAAGGATAGGGAAGAAAGAAATGATATAACTTTATTTTAAATAAAATGTATTTTTAAAAGGAAAGGACAAAGCAAAGAACTTAAAGCACAATTAAAAGAGAAAGGAGACTGTCACTACTGCTTGCAGGTGAGTAGATATAATATTATGAATAAAAAATAGTGAAGTGGTAAAAGAATAAACATTGCCACCCATAAAATTCACATTAAGGTGCTAAAATGTCTAATAGTTTATGTAGATATTTGAAGTACTCTGTCCTAGTTTGCTTTCTATTGCTCTGATAAAACATTCTGACAAAAAACAATGTAGAAAAGAAAGGATTTACTCTGATTACAATCCATCCTTGAGGGGAGTCAGGGCAGGAACTAAGGCCAGGATCCTGGAGGCAGGACCTTAAGAGAACCATGAAGGAACACTACTTACTGACCTGCTCTCTGAGACTTGCTCAGTCAAGATTACCTTCCAGGGTTATCATTCAGTGAGCAAAGCCCTCTCAGATCAGTCATTTATCTTGCTCAAGAACATGCCACAACAGATTTGCCTATAGACTAATCTGACAGGTCATTTTCTCAATTGAGGTTCCCTTTCCAAACCATTCCAGTTTCTGCAAAGTTGACAAAATCTACCCAGTGTGTACTACTATTTTGGGAAAAATATAAAGTCAAAATTCAAGAGTAGAATCAATGTAATAAAATTCACTTGTCCCATTAATCAATCAGTGAATCCCACAAAAGCCAACAGTAAGCCAACAGTAAACCAACAGTAGACCAACAGTAAGGTGAGTAAGGACCAGTGAACAGATAATCTGGGAAATTGTAAATGGAGACAGCTATACCTGATGAGAATAGTACACCCTGAGGCCCCCTCTGATGTAATTCTGACTTGTATCCTGTTACCTTAATTCTATTCCTGGAGTCTAAGAATATGAAACAGAACACAGTGCATTGTCTTCACCTACATGGGATTTAAACCAATAGACATTATATCCTATAATGTTTAACAAACTAGACTAAAAGCTATGGAAGACAATACAATGCCTGGTTCTTGTTTACACATTATTGTCTCAGAAAAATACTAAAAGATGTTAATTAAAAGCATGAGAAGTCTTTTGCTTCATAACCTCTATTACTACAAAAATGTGTCCATGCACATACCTGCCATGGATTACACAGATGGTTATCACACATACACACACACACACACACACACACACACACACACTAAGATTTCCAGTCACCTTTGATTGAACTATACACATTTGAGCACAGAGTTCTTAGTTATATTTTAGCTTAAAATAAAATGAAGACTTTTTGTTGTCTTTTGTTTTGGTTTTTTGCTCTATGATTCATTTTCTTAATTTCTTGAAAATAAGATACAAAGAGAAATCCTAATGTTTTTCCAAGGCCATTTTGTACACATCTTCAGAAAACAACTATAAAGTCATTTTCATATAGCCCCATTAAAATTTTCTATCCATTCCCTACATGTTCTGGGATTATATGTCCTAGCTCTGATAGGTGGCTGATGTAGTATCTGAAATATCTATGTTGACAGTTCTCTTTGCTACCATCCTGTTGTGTAGCATGAGTGTCCATATGTATCACCAAAGATCGCCAGATATAATCTCACACTCGTATTGCTCCTGTAAGCAATGTAAGCTTTCACTGTATAATCTAACTCACTCTTTGAAAGCTTGTCTCCAACATTAATCAAACCATTGAAATAGGAAATATAAGCATGCTGATTGATTAAAATTAGCACTTATAATCCAATTGTTGTATTTTGTGGTGGATAGAGATAACAGAGTGGTGAATTTTTTAAAGCAGCTATGCACCTCAGTCATACCATATTAACTTCCCTCATCTTCATTACCACCATATAGATTTTCATCAAACTGCAAAATGTCTTGGTCATCATTGGTTCACTTATGAACTACCAAATTATCTTTAAATGATAAGATGATTAAAGAATTTTGTGCTGAGGCTCTAGGATACAGGACTTGAAAATAGATAATTAGATAACCAAATAAATCATGGTGATTGTTTCATTTTTTTTCTTTAGTCATTAATGAGACTAGAAATAATCACCTTCTTGGCTTCATCCACTTGATTAAAAATGTTTTCAGGCTAATAACAAGTTTCATAGGCAAAATGTTCAGGTCTTATGAGGACAGAATTTTGGCATTTTTAAGGTCAGCATCAATGAACACATAAAGGCAAAGTTGACTCAAAGCTTGCCTCAATAGTTTCGATCTGCCAGTCTTTTGGAGATGAACAGTTTTTAGAACACCAAGCATACATTTGTGCCAGCAGACTTTTAATTAGTTTTCTAACCTAACAGAAATAATAGAGGGAGCAAGACTTGGGTCACCAGTTAATGTATCTTGGGCTCTTTGAAAACTAACTTTTGTTCTCTTCTGAGTCATGGCATTGACTTTCCTGTGTCCCTCTATAGGAGGTTTGCACTGAAAAATCAGCTTACGAATAAACAGTTTCAGAATAAAGACTGAGTATTGACCAGAAAAGTATTAATGCCATGATTCCCATTATTTTCAAAACTGATTATTCTCTCAAAATTGTCACTTGATCTTTACCTTTTGCCCACTATATTGGGGAGATCTCCCTTTTCAAAAATTGTACTGTCTTAGCACAGTTAGAAATGTATAAAAGATAATTATTTTGAGAATGAACAGGCTCTTCTGAATAAATCCTGTAAAATATTGTAAATACTGAAACGATAAGCTAAAAGACAGCTTTTGAACACACATTTCCCACCTAATTAAAAAAAATAACATCAGAAATTCTATGAGAGATTTTTTATTATTCCTTTAAATTATTTTATTTTTTATTATTCCTTTCCCCTTCTTTTAAACAAGGTTATACTAATAAAAATAATGGCTAGTCCCTTAGTGTCTTGGTTATTGTTCTTTTTGCTGTAATAAAATAGCCTGAGAAAAATCAAGTTTATGGCTTTGGAGCTAGAGAGATGGTCAGTAGTTAAGAAAAGTCATGGATGTTGTAGAGGACCAGAATTCCACTCACAACACCCACACTGTGGCTCACAACATCTATAAAACCAATCTCAGGGGTCCAGCATCTCTGACTTCCATGGACACTACACACACATGGTTCACATATACAATCAGGCACACACACACACACACACACACACACACACTTATATGTGTGTGTATGTGTGCTAAATTAAAAATTTTTAAATGTTTGATCAAATTAAGTGTGTAAAGGTTTATTTTAGCTCACACTTTAAAGGTACAGTTCATCAGTAAAGAAGTCCCAGCAGCAGAAAATAGAATTTTTAATTAAATTTTTTGTTAGATATTTTATTTACATTTCAGATGTTATCCCCTTTCCCCATTCTCCCCCACCAGAAACCCCCAATCTCATCCCTTCTCCTCCTGATTCTATGATGATGTGCCCCCATCCACCCACCCAACCACCCACTCCCGCCTCCCTGCCCACGAATTCTTCCACACTAGAGCATCCAGCCTTCAGGGGACCAAGGACTTTCTCTCCTACCTTTGCCCAACAAGGCCATCCTCCCCTACCTATACAGCTGGAGCCATGGGTCCCTCCTTATGTGCTCCCAGGCTGGTGATTTAGAACCTGGGAACTCTGGTTGGTTGGTATTGTTGCTCTCTCCATGGGGCCACAAACCCCTTCATCTCCTTCAGTCTTCTCTCTTACTTCTCCATTAGGAACCCCATGATAAGTTCAATGGTTAGCTGTGAGCATCTGCCTCTGTTTGTGTCAGGCTCTGGCAGACCTCTAAGGAGACAGCTGTATCAGGCTCCTGTCAGCATGCATTTCCTGGCATTGACATCAGCTTCTGCCTTTGGTGACTGCACATGAGATGGATACACAAGTGGAGCAGTCTGCGGACGGCCCCTCCTTCAGTTTCTGTCTCATACTTTGTCTCCATATTTACGTTCATGTATATTTTTGTTACTACTTCTAAGAAAGTCTTTTTTTTTAATCAGGCAATCTCTATAGAAATTATCCACTCAGAAGAATAGCTCCCTCTACATAATGCTTTGGTCAGATACTTGTTTATCAGCCCCAGTGGACTACCTACATTGGTTTTATTTGTTGTACATGCAATACCAACACTAGTTCATGAGTAAAATGTGTTTCCTATTAAAAGATTTTTTAAAAACTTCTATAAAGAATAAATATGCTCATTTTACCCTACCTTGATTGCACTATTCAGGACCCATTGAGAAAACAATAAAAGCCATATAGAATACAATTAATTTGTTCCACTTATTAGTAAAGTAGAAGCAGGAAGGATTTTAAATGCCAACTAATTCAACTGCACTTATGTGTACTTCAAATTCCCCCATACATCTCAGTTAAGAATCAACCATGCTTAAAAACGATTTGATGGAAGCAACCCCAGAATGAGTAGCAGAAAATGAATGAGTTTCTATAAGTACATACCTGTTGTTTTTGATGAACAGCACAGAAAAACCAGGACACCAGAGCAGAGTGTGTCACAAGGCTAGAAAGGGAGTCAATAGCAGGTAAGGACGGATGTTATACATAAGACATTTTAAGTCATAGTAAGGCACACAACTGATTATAAATAATCAGTGTGCTGGGGGATATGAGTGACATGAACATATAATCCTTTTCAAAGGATTCTTCTGGCTGCTGTACAGTGTACACATTGAAAAACCAACAGGCTAGTCATGTGAAAACCAAGCCATCTAGAGACTGATTTAATAATCCAGATAAAGTTTGATGGAGGCTTGGAGAGGTGCATTAGTGGCGAAATAATGAGTATTTAGGTTCATGGGGTTACTTCAAAGTGGAACCAGCAGAATTTCTAATGGGTGGAAGGTTATCCCTCAAAGTAAAAGAATATACTTGAAAGTCTGTCTCAAACACCTGGAAATATATGACTGTCTTTTCCTGAACTGAAGTAAGAGCAGGTTTACTGGGGTCATATCAAGTATTTCAACATACAAACTGAATTTTGAGCACTGTCCCAAGTGGAGAGAACAAAAAGAAAGTAAGACATGCATTTCAGTCCCTAGGAGAGCATTTTACTTAGAGATTTCATGTTTTTAATTGGGATAAGCTGCATATAAATAATAGTTATTGTCTTACAACACTAAGATTAACTTGGGAATAGTAACTCAATGAAAATACTAAAGACTGGAGCTTGGTACTCAATAATCTAAGAGTGGAGGTAACATGAAACAACAAAGGAGATTGAAAAGGATTGGCCCCTAGTAATGGGTGAACTAGCATTTGAAGCCAAATGAAGACCAATTTTTAAGAACCAGAGAATGACTATCTACATAAAATGTTGCTCTAACTATAAAAATCTCAGAAAAATTGTGGAATGCACATAGCATTGAGGTTAAGAAGCATTCACAAAAGCAGTAGTGGTGGTCACATTGGCATCTAAACAAGACAGGGAATAAAGAAATAGAAAGACTCACTATGTTACTGGAATCTCTGTGTGGACTCCCCTAAGCTCCATAGTTGTGGAGATTAGGGGTTCCTAAGCTGTAAAAGAGTGGAGAAATTTAGCTGAGTTCAAGCAAATAAGTGTGCATGCACATATTTGTTTAGCTCTGCTTTGGGCTGTGAATGTGATATAAGCAGCTGTCTTGAGTTCCTGCTACACTGACTTCTTCACAATAATGGACTATAACCTATAATTATAGGCTAAAATAAATCTTTTCTCCCTTAATTTAATTGTCACAGTGTGTTATCACAGCAACAGAAATTCAACTAGAACACTAGTCTTTGTGATCTGTAGCCAAAGAACTAAAAGTAAATACTCAGAGTACTGGAAAAGACATGCAGAGTTTATAGAAAAGTAACATGGAACACACTCTCAAGGAGTGAAAGCTGACATGACCAAAAGTGTGGCCACCTGCGGCCATGATCAACTGGGTTTACCTGAAAGGGGGGCTGGGAATGAAAGGGGGACGTAGGGTGAGAAAAGATGGAGCCAAGACAAGTATTCTTCAATCAATCAGCTTGAAGTTCAATGTTCAGCTCTCAATTTAAAAAGGAAGCCCCACCATAACCACTCTTGTTTCAGCCAGAGATGGGTGGGGGAACCCATCCTTGGTCACAGCTGGAGATATCTCAAGGCAAGCTCAGTGGGCAGTCTATTTTCTAAGTTTCTGTACCAGGCTGTAGGCGCAGCCAAGGTGGGTGTTTTTGATCAAGTTCCATTTAGTCATTGAGCTATTCTAGCATTAAAAAGTAAAATTTTAAAACTCTTATTCTGTTATACATATAAGCTATTCTCTTCTATATGCTTCAAATCTATGAAACAAATGTGATGTTTCATGACTTTGCATTATTTTTTGTTTTTTACAAGGATTTGAGTATTTACATTTCACCTTAATTTTTCTTAATATGTAAATGAAGTTTTCCATCTGACAAATGTAAAATCCTTTCAATTTTACCTAAATAACACATATTTTTAAGTTCTAGAGATCTTATTTTCATATATAATGAAATATTAATATTCTTTCTACAATATTTTAAGCACAAGGATTAACACACATTATCCTTCCTAATTTAAAGCAGAAAAGAAAATTTGCCTTCATAATTGATGAAGTAAATAGTTCTTTTGAGTTATTCTGCCTCATAGTGGCTATGTAAAGTATAAACATTCTTCCAGATGTGGCTAGAAAGAAAATGCCAGAAAGACTTTATATTGAATGTCATTAAGCTCTTTATTCTGTTCAAAATTAAAAAATAAGTCTTTACTTTCCAATGTTCTTCAGATAAAAATGATGCTAAAATTATTCCCCAGAATGGGGTCCATGCATTGTCTCTATCTAAATATATATCTGAAGTAGCAGATGCAGGGGTTAGGGTGATAACTCAGTGGGCAAAAGTGCTCGTTCTCCAAACATAAAGACCTGTCTTCAAATCCCAAGCACTCATATGAAGCTCCAGATATGAATATATGTGTCTGTAACCTAGACACTGGACAACAGATACAGGCAGATCCTAAGACCATGGTAGTCAGCCAGTTTAACCCAAATTTCTGGTTCAATGAGAGATCCTGTCTCAAGACAATAAGCCAAACACCTACAGAGTGTTTGGAAAGAAAGAAAGAAAGGTGTCTGATACCATTCTCTGATTATTTGCATGCAGTGCACATAGACATAAAAACACACACACACACACCACACAAAGAGACAAACAGATACACAAACATTCTTACACACAGACACACATGTCCACAAGCACATAAAATAAAATAGCTTATGTACATGAGTTTTCTCTTAAATTTACAAGAGGAGTTTTAGTATGCTAGTGATTCTTTCAGGGATATCAGAATGACTGAATAATCAATGAGGTGGATATGTGCAATGACTGAGAAGCCTAATTCCCTGACTTCTTGAATTACTCATGTTGTTGAAAGCACCTACTTTTTCACAATCTTAACGCTATTTGGGATCTCCACTGGGAAGACTCAAAAGAGCTGTAACTTTGCAATGATATAAGTAGCCTGGCCCAATGGCTTTTGAGAGTCAAGAGTCTGTGGTCCCTTCTCTTCATACTGTCACTAGACACTTGCACCTTTTCAGTCTTTAAAAAAACAGTTACCTGCTACCTACTTGGTATCTGCAGGACACATAACAGACCTCAGGAGCTCCTTAGACAATGGAAATATTGACTTTTATCTCCCAATGGTGCTACTGCCTGCATGTGTCCAGGGTAAGCCATGATAAATAATAGAGTAAATTTGAGCAACAGATGAGATCATCATGAGATGCTGGGACAAAGAATGATGCTGACCTGTGAGCTTGCTGAATGCCCTGACAAGGGTGACTGGGAAGCTGTATTGGACATATGTTTCTGACCTACCTTTGCTTGCCTATATCCCAGATGGGACAAAGCTGCCTTGCCTCAAGTTTTTAGATCTTGTGGGACAGGGAATCAATATGAGAAATTATAATGACTCTTGTATTTTTCTTAAAAGTGACCAGTTATTCTGATTCAATCATGTACTGGTCTAAAAATCAATCCAACATTGGAAATAGCAGACTTCATTTGGAAGGCTGGATCTGGACATTTTCAGACACAAATTTGGAAGCTAGCTGCAGTTCTCTATAATGTTATGATAGCAAGAGATAAAATTGAGACAGGATCTGGATTTTAAACAAGGGTTAGTGCATGTTTTAAGGCTCTTTTAATTGTCAAGCTAAAATTGGTTTTGTCTTTTCTACAGTATTTATTGTAAGTTGCATTGACTGTATAATTTCCACTTGTGTTAGTGTGTTGAAACCTGGCATGTCTGTTATGGGGGTCTATCAACCAGTGTTTGTCTTACTGCTCCGAGTATTAGAGAACCTTGATTCACTGAAAAAAGCTTGAAAGTTCTGGAAGAAGTGAGTTAGGCTTTAAGAAGAAGCAAGAGGATATCAGGCTTGATTATTGCTAGTATAACAGCTTTAATTTCATTAATTGCTAGCACCACTGCTTCTGCAACAGCATTGACTCAAGGAGTTAAGACAACTATTTTTGTTAACCATCTAGCAAAAAAAAAATGTTACTAATGTATTGAGTATACAAAAGGATTTATATAGGTATCTGGAACAATAGATGATGCTCTATAACCCATTCAAATTATCTGAAGGAGATTCAGGGTTCAAGAGTTAGGAGCCATCCCAAGTGTCATGACAAATATCATTGGAATAGTGTTACTTTTGAAATTTACAATGATTATCATTATAATTAGAAAAAAGTTTAAAGACACCTATAGGATATTTGACATAATCCTAACACCTCTCTGGGTGTGTTAACTTTGTATAGCAAGATTATGAATTTAAAGAATGCTGCTCTGTTGAGCTTTGATGCTGCAGATAATGCTGATAAAATTATCCATGACCTGAGGTCAGTATTTCCATTTTGGTTAAACCTCAGGAATGACATATATAGCTAGATCATGCTAGCCCTTCTTGTCCTGGAAATATTTTTATTCCTGCCCATCGTGTTAAAGCTCATCTCTAACTACATCAACAGGCTGGCAGCCAAAGTAGATGATTTGAAACTGAAAATGGACCCCCAGACAGAGTTATTAATTTAACAGGCTGGGAAGCCAAGAATGGGTAAGATTCTGCACAGAGCCTTACCTACCTAAGACAAAAAAGTGCATTGCTTTAGTCTTAGTGCATATTTCACAATAGATAAGAAAGACTTAGCCGGGCGGTGGTGGCCTTTAATCCCAGCACTTGGGAGGCAGAGGCAGGCAGATTTCTGAGTTCGAGGCCAGCCTGGTCTACAGAGTGAGTTCCAGGACAGCCAGGGATACACAGAGAAACCCTGTCTCAGAAAAACAAAAAACAAACAAAAAAGATAAGGAAGACTTTTTTGTCAGAATAACCTAAGCCAGGTTCAGTATGATTTATGCAATAAAAACGGGGAGATGTGGAGAGCCTTTGGGACTGCTTGATAGAAATCTGACATTGGCCAAGAACAAGGAAATGGGATCTTGGAAGGAATCTGACATAAGCCAAAGACAAGGAAATGGACTGAAGGCAGGAATCTGACATTAGACTCGAACAAAGAAGTAATTTCAGGCAGGAATTTAACTCTTAGCCTAGAACAAAGAATTAGGTGTCAGGCATGAAAATGACTTTGGGCTAGGACAGGGAAGTAGGCTCAGATATTTTGGTAATCCTGATAAGCCCTTAGAAATAGTGATCACAGGAGTGATCAGGGGACTCTGTTTAATGTTGTGTCTGTTCTTTGACTATCTGGGTTTATTGTCTTGCTTGTTCCTTGACTATTTGCATCTATTGTATAGCTAGTTCTTCAACCTAGAACTGACCTTAATACTTGCATGTAATTTAAACAGTATAAAAGCAAAAAAGTAGGAGGAAGAATGAGATAGGTGATTAATGGGGGTGGGGTGGAGAAAGGGAATGACATCTGAATGTAAATAAATAAAATATGAAATAATAAAAAGAATAATAAAAAAAGAAATGGCCATAATTATACAAGAATCCTACAGAACATCAAATAGATTGGACCAGAAAAGAAAATCCTCTCAACACATCATAATCAAAAGAGAAAATGCACAGAACAAAAAAAGATTATTAAAAGCAGCAAGGGGAAAAGGCCAAGTAACATATAAAGGTAGACCTATCAGAATTACACCAAACTTCTCAAAAGAAACCCTAAAAGCCAGAATAGCCCGGAAAAAGGTCATGTAGACCCTAAGAGAACAAAAATGCCAGACCAGGCTACTATACCCTGCAAACCTCTCAATCAAAATAGATCGAGAAATCAAAATATTCTAGGATTAAACCAAATTCAAACAATATCTATCTACCAATCCAGCCTTAACAGAGGATTCTATAAGCAAAACTCCAACACAAGGAGGTATCTACACCAAAGAATAAAACAAGAAATTAATCATCTCATAACAAAACCGAAAGGAGAAAATCACATACACACATAATGCCACCTACAACAACAAACATAACAGGAACTAGCAATCACCTGTCTTTAGTATCTCTTAATACCAGTGGACTCAATTCCCCAATAAAAAGATATACTGGATCTGTAAGCAGGATCCTGCTTTTTGCTGCATACAAAAAAACACACTTCAATGACAAAGACAGACACTACCTCAGATTAAAAGTCTTCCAGGCAAATGGTCCCAAGAAACAATGGGAGTTGCCATTCTAATATCCAATAAAATAGAGTTTCAACCAAAAGTTATCAAGCAAGATGGGGACAGATACTTAATATTCATCAAAGGAAAAATCTACCAAGAGAAAGTCTCAATTCTGAACATCTATGCTCCAAATACAAGGTCACACACATTCATAAAAGAAACTTTACTTAAGTTGAGAACACAAATTAAACCCCACACCATAATAGTGGGGGACTTCAACATCCCATACTCACCAAAAGATAGGTCATTGAAACAGAAATTAAACAAAGACACAGTACAACTAATAGAGGTTATGAACCAAATGCAGTTAGCAGATATTTACAGAACATTGCATCCTAAAACAAAAGAATAAACCTTCTTCTTAACACTTCATGGTACCTTGTCCAAAACTGACCATATAATTGGTCACAAAACAAGTCTCAACTGACACAAGAAGATTGAAATAATCTCATGCATCCTATCAGATCACCACAGGGTAAGGCTAGACTTTAATAACAACAACAGAAACCAACACAAATACTCATGGAAACTGAACAACACTCTACTCAATGATAACTTGACCAAGAAAGAAATAAAGAAATAAATTAAAGTCTTTCTAGAATTCAATGAAAATGATGACACAGCATATACAAACTTATGAGACACAATGAAAGCAGTGTTAAGAGGAAAATTTGTAGCACGAAGTGCCCTCATAAACAAATTGGAAAGATCCCATATAAGCAACTTAACAGCATACCTGAAAGCCCTAGAAAAGAATGAAAAGAAGCCAACACATCCAAGAGGAGTAGAAGGCAGAAAAATAGTCAAACTCAAGGCTGAAATCAGCCAAATAGAAACAAAGGAAACAATACAAAGAATCAAAACCAAGAACTGGTTCTTTGAGAAAATCAACAGGATAGATAAACTCTTAGCCAAACTAACTAAAAGGCACAGAGATCATATCCAAATTAACAAAATCAGAAATGAAAAGAGAGACATAAGAACAGAAACTGAGGAAATTCAAAAAAATTATCTGATCCTACTACAAAAACTTATACTCAACAAAACCGGATAATTTAGATGAAATAAACAGTTCCATATCCCCTAAGGTAGCAGAAGAAGTCATTAAACACCTCCCAGCCAAAAAAAACAAAAAAAAAAAAAAAAAAAAAAAAAAAAAAGCCCAGGGCCAGATGGCTTTAAAAGAAGAGCTAATACTAACACTCCTCAAGCTATTCCATGAAATAGAAACAGAGGAACACTACCTAATTCATTCTAGGAAGCCACGGTTTCTGTAAAAATTAAACCACAAAATGGCCCAACAAAGAAAGAGAACTTTAGACCATCATTTACCATAATCAAGTAGGGTTCATCCCAGGGATTCAAGGTTGGTTCAGTATACAAAAATTCATTAACATAATCTACTACATAAACAAACTCAAAGAAAAAAATTACATAATCATCTCACTAGATGCTAAATAAGCATTTGACAAAATACAAACCCCTTCATGTTAAAAGTATTGGAGAGATCAGTAAATGAAGGTCCTTAGCTAAACATAATAAACATAATAAAAGCAATATACAGCAAACCAACAGCTAATATCAATTAAATGAAGAGATACTTGAAGCAATCTCACTAAAATCAGGGACAAGACAAGGCTGCCCACTCTCCTTGTATCTATTTAATATAGTACTTGAAGTTCTAGCTACAACACTAAGACTACAAAAGAAGATTGAGGGAATACAAATTGGAAAAGAATGAGTTAAGGTATCACTCTTTGCAGATGATATGATAGTATACATAACAACCACAAAATTTTACCAGAGAACATCTACAGCTGATAAACAACTTCAGCAAAATGGATGGATATAAAGTTAACTCAAGCAAATCAGTAGCCTTCCTTTATATAAATGATAAACTGGCTGAGAAGGAAAGTTGAGAAACAACACACTTCACAATAGTCATAAATACTATATAATATCTTGGTATAACTAACCAAACAAGTGAAAGCTCTGTATGACAAGATCTTCAAATCCCTGTTAAAAGAAATTGAAGAAGACCTCAGAAAATGGGGAGAGCTCTCAGGCTCATGGATTAATAGGATTAACATAGTAATAATGACCATCCTACCAAAAGCAATATACAGATTCAACACAGTCCCCATAAAGAGTCCAACACAAATTTTCAAAGACATGGAAAGAGCAATTCTCAATTTCATGTAAAAAAAACAAAAACCCCAAGATAGTGAAAACAATTCTTAACAATAAAAGAATTTCTGGGGAATCACCATCCCTGACCTCAAGCTATACTACAGAGCAACAGTGATTTAAAAAAATAACTGCATGGTATTGGTACAGAGACAGATAGGCTGATCAATGGAATAGAACTTAAGACACAAAAATAAACCCACACACTTATTATGCACACTTGATCTTTGACAAAGAAGCCAAAAATATACAATGCAAAATATAAAGCATCTTCAATAAATGGTGATGGTCTAACTGGCAGTTAGTATGTAGAAAAATAAAAATAGATCCATATTTGTCACCTTAAACAAAGTTCAAGTCCAAGTAAATCAAGGACCTCAACATAAAACCATATATACTGAATCTAATAGAAGAGAAAGTGGGAAAGAGCCTTGAACTCGTTGGCAGAGGTAGGGGGATATCTTAAAGAGAACCCCCAATGACTCAGGCTCTAAGATCAAAAATTGATAAATGGAACCTCTTGAAACTGAAAAACTTCTGTAAGGCAAAAGACACAGTCAATAGGACAAATTGGTAACCTACAGAATGGAAAAAAATCTTTACTAACTCTACAGCCAGTAAAGGGCTAATATCCAAAATATATAAAGAACTCAAGAAGCTAACTTCCAACAAACCAAAACAACCCAATTGAAAAATGGAGTATAGAGCTAAACAGAGAATTTACCACAAAGGAATCTAGAATGGCCAAGAAGAAATTAAAAGAAATGTTAAAGAAATATGAAACCTCAGAGGGTTGTAGGTGGGGGGACCTTCTAGAAAGTATCAGAGACCTGGAAGGTAAGAAACTCTCAGGACTCAAAGGGAGGGAGCTTAGATGAAATGTCCAACAGTGGGGAGAGGGAACTCATAGAGTTCACCTCCAATAGAAAAACAAGGCCTCAAGAGAAGGGATGGGGTTGCCATCCCACAGTCAAAATTTCTGACTCATAATTTTTCCTGTCTAAAAAACTGCAGGGACAAAAATGGAGAAGAGACTGAGGGAAAAGTGGTCCAGTGACCAGTTCAACTTGGTATCCATCTCAAGAAGAGGCTCCAAGGCCTGACACTATTACAGATGCCTACCTCTGAGAGGCCCAACAAGCAGTTGATTTAAGACAGATGCGAATATTTATACCCAACCATTGGACTGAAGTCAGGGACTCCTGTTGTTGAATTACAGAAAGGCTGGAAGAAGTGGAGGAAGAGGAAGGTGACCCCATATGAAGAGGAGTAGTCTCAACCTACCTGGACCCCTGAAATCTGAGACACTGAGACACCAATCAGACAGCATACAGAGCTGGTCCAAGGCCCAGGACACATATATAGCAGAAGACTGCCTGGTCTGGTCTCAGTGGGAGAAGATGTGCCTCACTCTTGAGAGACTTGAGGCCCCAGGGAGTGGAGAAGCCTGCCAGGGGCGGGGGTAGGGCAGACATATTCTTAGAGACAGAGAGGGGAAGGAATAGGATAAGGAATTGTGGGAGGGGGAGTAGGAGAGGGGGCAATGGCTGGACTCTTAAAATAATGGGGCAATTAAGAAAAAGAGAAGCCATCATGATATAAATAAAAGAAGATTCCCCTTACTTAGGAATACACTATGGTTTAAGTTAGTGTTATGAATGGACAGAGAAGGGGATGGAAAAACAAAACACAACACAAAACATAACCATATGAACCGATTCTGATGTTGTGCTCCAGTAACAGAGAAGGAGGTCAAGCTTTAGTGGGTAAGAACATAACACTAACCAAGCATGACCTTCCACAACAGTTCTTATGGGACTCTCACATTGGTATTTTGAATATGTCCTGAAATTATAAGTGCAACTTTCATGTGAGTCATCTGAAAAGGTCAAGGGACACATGTATTCAGCAGGTAATAACTCAAAATATTCATCCCACTTAATATTTATTCCTTATAGGAAAAAGAAGTCACTCACTACAAAATGAAATATTTTTACCTACTTAATGAATTCCATTAGAATCTCAACAAGATTTGGAGTAAAAAGACAAAAGAACCTTTGTGAGTAAATCATTAATAATAATTATTATCTAGAAGAATATATGAAAACACAATAATGGATAAATTGCTATTATCCCTATAAATAACAAAATGAATGATAAAATTACTTCAGTTAAGATGATACATATAGACTTAGACAAGTTAATTAGTAGATAAAAACAGAAATTAGAGAAATAAATCCAAGCCCAGTATAAACTTAATAGATGACAAATTAAGTAAATTTTTTAATGTTAGAAATATCATCTGTTATATAGTAAATGCAATTAAAACAAACAGCACTTTTTAAAAACTCTAATATCTGCATATTAAAAGTATAAGCCACTTGAAACATGACACCTACCTGTGGCCCCAGTATTCAGGAGGCAGTGACAAGAGGATCACAAGTCCAGGACTAGTCTAGGCTACACTGAGAAGTCTAAGTTAACAAAGACCATAGAGTAAACTCTGTCTCGGAAAATCTTATTAAAAATCTATACAAAACAAAACTTGCAGCAGTTTCAATATTTTAAAAATATCACAACAGGACACTGGACTTTTCTCCTCATTATACTCAAACCCTTAGAAGAAAGAAAAATGTGCAATTACTGTTATAAAACAATACCAAATATGTTTAGTAATACCCAATGGTAGGCTTCCTATGCTCCAGCATATGATCCTACACCCAGGTCTATAAGGGCAACATTAATTGTATTCAGTGTCTTATGGAAGAGGAGGAGAAGCAGATGGAGGAGGAAGAGAGGAGGAGAAGAAAGAAGAGAAAGAGGAGGAGAGATGAAATTGGCAGGAAGTCCTAGTGTAGTGGTAATAGGGTCCAGGAGCAATTGGAAGGGAGACTGGATAAATATGACTGACCTAAATATATTGCATTTGTTATGAAATTACCAAATAATAAGTATATATAATATAATATTTTAAAATATTTAAGCAATACCATTATTCAGTTCCACTCAAAATTACAACTGTACATTTAAAGTAAATAAAAAGTTGATTCACAACTTTCCAATGATGGCTTATGGATAAGAAACAGGAAAAATATAAAAATTTCTAATTCTGAAGTTATAATGTGTACTGGATAGCTTCTACCAACAAATTAGAAATGCCTGGGAAGAAGGAACTTCAATTTAAAATTGTCTCCATATTTAAAGACTGTTGGATTATGTTTTATATTGTGGTGCTACCATGAGATCTAGGAGTAAACATGAAAGAAAAGGTAATGGCTAAGTAGTACTATGCTTGTATGCCACTTTGAAGAGGATCATCTGTTCTGGCAAGACAAACTACAGTCACCTGGTAATAGGAAACTACAACTAAAATACTGCCTCTATCAGAGGCAATTGCCTACGGGCATGTATATGGGGCCATTTCTATGTTGTTAATTTACATAGGAGGGCTCAGGCTAGAGTGACTAGCACCATCCTTAGACAAATGGACTTGGACTGTATAAAGAGTAGTTGACTAAGCAGGAGGAAACATGCCAGGAACCAGTGTCCTCCATGTTTCCTGCCTCTGCTCTGCCTTAACTTCCTGCCCTGACTATCACTCAACAGGGTAAGCCAAGAAAACCCTTTCCTTCCCCAAGTTGTTTTTGATCAGTGTTTTATCACCCACAGCAAAACAAACTAGGACAAGAAGATAGCAAATAAATGATATAATATTCCAGAAATCTAGAAAAGGGCCAGGAACTATCTAGTACTTGATAGAGAGCCAGTTCTCCTCTGTGTATTCATGAATGAATGAACAGTGCTAGAACAACTGTCACTGGAAAGAGATAAAGTTAGATATCAAAGTTATGATAAACATGAAAGCTTCAATCACATACCTTGATGACTGAAACTATAAGAACTATATGAGAAAATGTATATAAGTATAGATAATACATTTATCATTTTATAAGAACCTTTGATCAACATGAGAGATGTAAAGGCTTTTATAGCAGCAGAAGAAAATTGATTACATACTTTACAAACTTTAGTGGAACTAATATATCATAAGCAAAGTTAAATAACAGACAGAAGAAGGGAAGAAAATATCGATGATACCTAAAGAAAATAATATTCAAAATATTTAAGAAAATACAACAAATTGTGATTATTCAAGAGGAAGTGACATAAAAAGCTAAAATATTTGTGAGTGAATGAAGAAGTGAAATTGTAAATGGTTACTAAAAATATAAAAGGTGACAAAATTTTACTAGTAACAGAAAACACAGGTAAAATAGATGCAAGAGATAGGGCTATAGCTCTGTTGGGAAAGTGCTTAGCGTGCAAGCATAAAGACAAGTTTATATCTCCAGCACCACTGAAATAAAAAGCCAGGCATGGTGGCTCACACCTATGACCTGAAAGCCAGGCATGTTGGCTCACACTTGTATTCTCAGAGCCAGTTGGAGGTAAAGGTATATGTGTAGAGATACAGGAGGATTCCTGGAGCTATCTGGCCAGCTACTTTTATAAAATCAGTGAATTTCAGGTTCAGCAAGAGGTCCTGTCTCAAAAGCAGACAAGAAACAAATTAAGTAGAGTGTAATAGAGGAACATACCCACTACCAAGCTCATATACACAAGCATGTACACACAAAAACATGTACACTCATAAACATCACTTAAACAGAAAAAAAATAATTTTTAAAAAGTGGATATAATTACGTGAGCAATTTGAATAACTCAATTAGGAGCTCTACCCAAACAATAAAATATTCAAAAAATAAAATTTTGTCTTCATGATAGCTACATGCTCTGAATTACACAATTAAGCTTTGTAAGTCAAGTGGAAGAACAAAATAAATAGCACAGTGTAAACTGGTGGCTAAAAAAGGAAATAAGGCAACCAACATGCATCAGAATATGAGTAAATATTCATTTGTGCAAACACATACTCAATTAGTGAGAGTTTAGGCCCATAATTGATATAGAACCTGGGCATGTTATAAAATGATTACAAGTAAACCATTGGGAGCATCGAATTACAGGGAATGTGAGTCTGGAAGCAAACCACAACATGAGCTGTCTTGTTCACATGGGTTCCATTTAAATATTTAAATGATATTTAAAATGAACCACTAACTCCTGACCTACTTTCCAAAGAGCTTTGTTGAGAAGACAAAATTGGGTGCAGTACTTCTCTGCAATATTGTTCAAGTGCCATAAAATTCAGAGTACTTTAATAATCTGTTAGTGTGAATAATACCACACTTAGAAAGTCTCTTAAAAATATCCTCCCCAAAAGACAAAGAAATTTACTAAAGTTCTATAAATAAAAAGAATGTAATTAGATCAGGTGATCATTTTGCTACTCTGATTGTACAAATACCGTTGACATGAAAGCATTGAAAGGATGAATAACTCAGTGTCATGACAAGACCCTAGGGTGTCACCCACTGTACTATTTTCAGCCATTAAGTGGAGAATGTATTATTGAGCACTGCAGAAAGCCTTGCACTATTACTTGATAAGGCTCAATCCCTTCTTACTGCTTTCTACTCTCTTTTAGTAAGATTTTCATTTGATATTACATTTCGAGTCTACATTTAAATTTGAAAACAGGTCACTCTTTAACTTCACTTTCAACTACGTCAATCCATGCAAGTTTTGTGAAAACTGTGTCAAATCATTATACACACACACACACACACACACACACACACACACACACACGCGCGCGCGCGCGCGCACGCACACGGGCACGGCGCGGGTATGCACACGCGCGTGCGTGCGCGCACGCACACACACACACACACACAGAGAGAGAGAGAGAGAGAGAGAGAGAGAGAGAGAGAGAGAGAGAGAGAAGAGGCACACACAAGATATTCAACCTTTGTCCTTACTACAGTTACAAACCAATGTGCTTTAGTGATGTGCTCTTGCAAATTAGTCTCACTGAAAACATAAATGTAAGGAATCAATACTGTAGCTGATTGCATAACTCAGTGGCATAATACCTCTTGTCACATGGACATATGTGACAAATTTAAAGAACAGTCATCCAGTTGAAATTTCTATTACAATTCACACTGTTACTCATTTTGGGTTTTCTCACTTTAGTTTAGCAGGATAAGCTATTAAAGACACAGTGAAATCCAGTAAAGCAATCATATTATAATATTGAAAATGTCAAAAGAATAAAGGTGTGCAATTTTGTTCATTTTAAAATAATTATAAAAGCAAGGAAGCCATTTCTGCTTGTAAGGCAATTATTTCTGAGAGGTTTGGACCTCAGGTTCTAAGTTCTAGTTTGATTCACTAACCTCATGTTTAAATTATTAAAGAAGTGATCACGACAAGTACACTTTAACTTTATTTAATGACATTCTTCATTTTTAAAATTAAAATGTCAGGTTAGTAAAACATTTTTCTTTAATAATTTTATCATTTGTACTCATTTTTACAAAGAGATTTTTCTATTCTTTTGTATGTTAGAGTGTTGATTTAAAAAGGAGGGGTGGAAAATGACTAGGTTGAGAGTATATCACAATTTGGTGAAAAGGCAAGTGGTAGGGTGCTTGCCTAGCTGCACAAGGCCCTGGTTTCAATCCCCAGTACAGAAAAAAAATAAAAATAAAAATAAAAATAAAAATAAAAATAAAAATAAAAATAAAAATAAAAATAAAAATAAAAAATAGTTGAAGAGAAAGAAGAGAAATGACAAGAAGGAGAAGAGAAAAAGAGGAAAGAAAAGAGAGGAAAAGAGGCAAGGAGGGAACATGAAAAATGAGAACTGACCACTTCCAAAGTTTGAAATAGAAATCTAGAAGAGAAACAACACAGTGGGTATCTAAAGTGCTTCCATCTCTAGAAGAGAAACAACACAGTAGGTATCTAAAATGCTTCCATCTCTAGAAGAGAAACAACACAGTAGGTATCTAAAATGCTTCTATCTCTAGAAGAAAAACAACACAGTAGGCATCTAAAGTGCTTCCATCTCTAGAAGAGAAACAACACAGTAGGTATCTAAAGTGCTTCCATCTCTAGAACATTTTGTATACATGAGAGGCCCTCATTTGTTTCTTGGGTTTAACAGAAAAAAAGCAGAAAGTACTAGGTGGCTAACTAAAGAATTATCCTTTCCACAATTCTCTGTAACCACAAAGAAAGAACTGAAACAAAAAGACATCTCCATTAACAGAAAAGTCTAACTGGCATTTATCACCTAGAATTTGCCCTTTAAGGTAGCAATGGTCAAACCTGGAAGAGAAGTTCCTGCTAATTCAAGCCTGTAATATGCCCAATCATGAATAAATACTATTTAAAAGGCCATTCTTCTGTGTGCAGATATCCCAAGAATATGAAATAATTTCAATATTTAAACATGTAGACCAACCCTCAGGACACTGTAACAATACCAAAAGAAAGGCGTATTTATCGAAAGGCTGGAACTTTCTTTGAGTTAGCTGAATCACCAGTCGTTACTTCTGCTAATTTCCCAAATTACTAGAATCCTAAATAGGAATAGTGATCTGTCTGAAGCTGTAAATACAGAAGATAATTTTTCTTGGCTTTGTTCTATCAAATTCTCTAAGTTGCCCCTCTGTTGGCACTAGCCATAATTCTAAAAAAAAAAAAAAAAAAAAAATTATAAGTCATTGAAAGATTCACTTTAGAAAAAAACTTTGTCTAGTGTATGAGAATTTCATGACTGACCTCATTTTTTGAATGGAAAGTATAGGTTCTTCAGTTTATATCTGTAAAATAGGAGACTATCAGACAAGTTTAAATAGGAAAATCTTGATGTTTGATCTAAGGCATCATTTTGGAGCTGAGTTTAGTGTCATCTAAGATTCTTATAGATAATTACCAAGTTGGGTGGAAGGAAGAAGCTACCAGGGATACTGAATGGATAAAGTTTCCACTCAGGTAGAGGACATATCAATGTTCCTCATGTATGGGAATGTCAGCAGTTAATTCTCAGATGAGGTATGTGTTTCCCTCTCTCTGAGCATTCAGAGTCACATAAGGTTCAAATAGAAACTTAGTAAAGAATATCCAAAGGACAAAAAAGTGCCGGGGAGTCTAATCATTTACATCTTCTGTGCATTGTATCCTGAACCATCAGAATTAAGCTTCCTGAAATGGTTACCTGGTACTGATAAAATGGCTCCCCAGATTAAAAGTGTCTGCTGCCAAGCCTGATGATCTAAGTTCAGTACTAAAGACCTACATGGAAGGTAGAAGAACTGACTCCTTCAAGTTGTCCTCTGACCTCCACACATCCACCTTGGCACACACACACACACACACACACACACACACGCATGCACGCGCGCGCACACACACACACACACAAGTGTGCATGCACAACAAATGTAATAAAATGGTTCTTTGTTCTTATTCTAGACAAACAAATGGAACTCAATATCCTTTAATACAGTCATAAAAATTGTCAAGTCTTGTGTGATTTCTCACAAAGGCCAAGGACAGCAAAAGATTAGTGAAAAAAAAAATCTCTGTCGTGTTCCTTCTTTTGTTTGGTAGTTTGTTTAGTACAATTGTTGATAATAATTACTTTAGAAATTTACTTATAGAAGAAAAACATAGCTAAAATTCTCTCTGGAATAACTCTTATCCTATCCTGTTTTTCTCACTATATAATAACTTGAGCTAGAAAGAAGCCACACATTTGGCATAACTATTTAGAGTACAATAAAAATAATATGTCTTTAATCAGGACAAACATGAGATACTACATAATGTAAAGTTTGCCAGGCAAGACTCTGCACAAGCCTGCTGGTATCACAGCTCTTCTCAATGGAGTTAACTCTCATTACTCATGCCTCTATATTACTACAAAGTCATTAGAAACCAGGACTTAATGCAAGAGAGAAGACAAAATTGGGCTCCTGGGGCGTCAATTGCACTAATCAAGAGAGCCAGCATTTCTTGAAAGTTTTTCAAATCCTCTTTGGTATTTTACTGCAATTCCTAACATTGTTAATAGAGTTCTTCAAACTGTAATACTTGTTTTTTATCATAAGGCAATGCTTTTCAACATGATTTTGCTCAGAAATAAAATCATACTCAAATTTAAGGGATGGCACTGTATTGTTAGGTCTGTTCATGAACATCACAATGTTATAATGAATGTACATTTTGTCTGAGCATCACTGATTCACAAAAAAAAAAAAAAAAGAAAACCTACAAGATTAGGTAGAATGAGTGGCTTTGGGATCAAATAAACAAAACAATGCCTGAGTTGCTTCCTACAATATGAAGTTTTACAAACCTTGTAGCTATATTATTGAGTGAGCCTTAGTTCTCAGAGACTATTTCAAAACAAAGTGAAAACAGTTCCTAAGAAATGACAGCAAAGGTTGAGTGGCCTCAGTGTGCCTGGCAATCCTACACATGTTCAAATTTCCATCATTTGAACAAACACACTACACACACACACAAGAGAGAGAGAGAGAGAGGCAGAGACAGAGACAGAGACAGAGACAGAGACAGAGACAGAGAGAATTATAAATTAAGATTTATTTTGGTTTTTACTTAGGGCATCAGATCTCCTGGATCTTGGGTTGCAGGCACTTGTGAGCCCCCCCAATATTGGTACTAGGAACTGAGTTCAAGTCTTCTTTCAGAGCTGACATGAATTTAACCACTGATCCATCTCTTCATCCCCTGGAATTAAAACTTAACAACAACAAAATTACAGACTCATGAAAAACACAATGATTAGACATAAATGTATTAGAAAATAAAATCAAAGTCCAGGAACACAAATGAAAAATATTTAAAGCCAAGCCCAGAATTAAGAAAAGATGTGAACAATTAAAATACCTTTAAAGGGCCAGTGAGCTGGCTCAGTGGGTAAATTCACTTGCTGCCAAGCCTAATGACCTGAGTTAGATCCCAGAAATTACATGATGGAATAAGAGAACTAATTTCTAAACATTGTCCTATGACCTCCACATATACACACAAGTAAATTAATTAATGTAAATAATGCAAATAACTTCAAAGTAATCAATGTCAAAATGTTTTAAAATTTAAAGGAACAGAACATGAAAACAATTCACATTCCTATAAATTAAAACAAAAGGTACAAATGTTCAAATTAGGAATGAACAGTTATAGACTAAATTAAAAATAAAAACAATGAACACTAAAAGACCTTGGAAAATAATAGCAACAAGCTGTGGAAAATGAGAAAGTGGCAGACAAATATCTAGTGGCAAATTAAATTCTATAAAATAGAGGAAAATATTCAGTAATATCAATAAAATATTCAAACATTTTTTAAATTACAAACCAACCAAATAATAGTTAAGTAAAATGAAATATTGAGAATCCAGCAAAGAAAGTGAAAAGGGAACACTTGAAACTGTGGGAGCTGCCCACAGGTTCACAGACTGCACTACAGTCAGACAGCCTCCTTTGTGCACATCGACTCCTTGCAGGGAACACTGGTCCAAGTGTAGTACAAAGCCTTGATTTTCTCTTTCTACTGCTAGCATACACTTCACCCATCACTCCTGTGGGTTAGGAGTTCACATCCCACAAGAGTATCTGAGACAAACGGTCAGCAAACATATCAGTCACCCCTTGTACTTCACTAGAGAAATAAAGTTTAAAAATTTAATAAAATGGATTACACAGTATAGCCTGCATAAGTCCAACAGCCATAAGCTATATATAAGGTAAAGATACTGAGAACCCAGTAGCTGTTCATTCCAAGAAGTCAGAAGCTGCATCAGACCTAGTCTGGTACTAAAGATCTGAAGATTCCTAGAGAGTTATTGATCTTCAGTCAACTCTGGAGGGCCAATTTGGAATTTTATGCAGGGGAAGAACAGCTGCAGAAACAGTGGCAGCAACAGAAGAGTGCAGGCAGCAGCAGCAAGGGTCACTGAAGTTAGGCAGATAGCTCTATTTACAGCATTACCTTTCCTCAGACCTCTTCATCTCTGGGCCACAAGCTGAAAGGTACTGCCCACTCTAGACTCAAGCAGAAGATCTTCTCCTTTCAGATGGTCTTTCCTGTAAATGCCCACACTAACTTCCAAAATTGCATCCTTTAGTTTATTATAGATCCAATCAAGCTTACAATCAAGATTGACAACCTCCTTAAAAAGGACCCTAAACAGAAATATTCACTGAAACAATATGAGCATGTTGACCTAGCACAATGACATTTTCACATAAATCTCCATCAACAGTTGTACCCAGCTGTGATACCCATGAATCAAAAAACCAACCAACCAACCAACAAACAAACAAACAAATGGACCAGTTTGTCACAATAACACAAACAGTACAGTATTGTCACATATACCTTAGCAGTTACTAACAGCTATCCGATTAGACTTAAGACCTGCTCAAGAAAAGAAAAATTGTTTATTGTTGAGGCCCACACTGCCCGGCTTGGGGGCCACTGTGTCCCACCCAAGCTGCCGCTCCAGTCCTCGGGTCAGGGTCTAGCAAGAGAGAGAGTAGGGATGGAGGGGAAGAAATGCAAAGAATGGAGACAAGCCAGAGTGTGTGACCAAATCTCATTTACTAAAAGGAAAATCCTGGGTATATGTATACACTTCACCACATGCCTTGCAGTCTGGATAAGCAGCTGAAGGCACTTTACCAGGTGCACCTTGCAGCTGGGGGCATTAAACAGCAAAAGAAGATATGTGGGATAAACAAGATGTTTATCAGAGTGTGCTCAGCTGTTGTAGGCTGTTGAAAACAAGTCTCTTAGCCAGGCGGTGGTGGCACATGCCTTTAATCCCAGCACTTGGGAGGCAGAGGCAGGCAAATTTCTGAGTTTGAGGCCAGCCTGGTCTACAGAGTGAGTTCCAGGACAGCCAGGACTACACAGAGAAACCCTGTCTTGAAAAACCAAAAAAAGAAAAAAAAAAAGAAAGAAAGAAAACAAGTCTCTTGTCAGGGTATATGGTCCAAGATGGCTGCAAAGATGATAGCTGCTTTCTACTAGAAGTCAGCTCCCAACAGTTTATAGTACTGTAAACCTTGCTAACTACCCAGGGAAGTCAAGTCCTATCTTGAAGGAGAACCTACAACTACCACTTGTCTACATCAATACAATTCCTAAACCTAAATATACTCTAAATACCTGTTCTTATACTCACAGATAAGTACAGTTCTCATTCCCCATCAAGGAAACTTCTCTTTTCAACAGATAGAAAAAAAAAAATCCCAACCCAATCAATATGTAAATTTCTGGAGCCCAGTCCTCATTCATACATGCACAAAACAACTCTCCACCTAAGGCTCAGGTAGTATTGTGGAAAAGGGGTTGGGAAGATTTTAAGAACTAGAGGTTCAGGGAATTTCCTGTGAGATTATATCTCTTAGAAATGTCTGAAGCTACACCCATAAATTCTCACCAACATGACTGCCTAAACATGAGATGAACAAAGGCAATAATAGATATACCAAAGGTCTTACCTCTTCACAAAGAATTGCAGATAATTAAGGAATAAAGACAACAGTGGGAAAAAATTGCCTTCCCCAGGGGAGATCACACCAATTGGTTATCCAATACCAAAAGATTATCCCCAAAAAGTCTACATTTAAGTAACATAATGAAACTATATGTGTATGCATACAAATATTTCTGTCAACAATAATTAATGAAAGGACAGCATGAATTTGAAAGAGTTATATGGGAGGATTTTAAGGGAGAAGAGATGGAGAAAATATGTAATTATGTTATAATCTCAGAAATAATTTTTAGTTTATTATTTTATTGACTGTTTTTCATTAATTGGGAGAAAAAAATCATTTTTATAAATTCTACTGAAGTCTTGAGATTCCTGTATTGATTGTTCAAACCATCAAGAACTTTCCTGTTTTCCTTTATGGGAAGGAGCAAAAATGTTATGAAAGTAACAATATTAAAATACATTGTTCTGATATTATCAGCAGGAGATTTGATAAGAAAAACTTCTACTTTATAAAATGAAAACTCTACTCCATATCACCCCAAACTCAGAGCACTTCTAAGGTTTGAATATAAACCCACACACCATAGTTAAGCAAAACTATTCTATTAACAAGAAAGCAGAGATGTCAGCAATAGATGATACCGAATTAAATCGTCAAAAGTGGATTGTACAGATGGCAAAAAGAATGGTGAGTCCCATTTTAGCCCTTTCAACAACAGAGACTTCACATTAGACTATGAATAAAATATATTCATATTCAAAATTAAGACATAATGTGTGACATATTACTTAATTATCTGCAGGCATTTGAATTTAAGATTTAATAATTTTCTTTGTTCATGTCATATTATCATGGCTATTATCACTTGATGAAAAATAACATAATTTCTCAATGACTACATATTGTTTGTAAATATACTGTGGCAGAATCTTGGCAGAGAGTAAAAGTGATGTGGTATGTCCTTCTTAATAGGATCATGGGAAAGGAAAATGAAGAGTATCCGCCTAACTACAGGACCCTCATTACCCTCTAAAGGGCATTTTCTAGTATATTGTATGATGAATCTCAATTTTCTACCACATACTTACTTTATCTAGCTTTTCTTGGTGGGAAGTTCTTAGTTGGAACTCTTATTTTCTTTCTTTCTTTCTTTTTTATTTTGCCTTTTCTGCCATGAAATCATAGGAAAATAATCAATTCAGTGAAGTGAAATACAAATGCAAATTCCAAATCATGATTCCAGAACCTAAAGTATCCCCCAAGGGGCTGGGGTTGTAGCTCATTAACAGAACACTCTTGAGGCATACCTGAGAGCCCAAGTTCAGTACTCAGTACTGTCAAAAGGAGAATGTCCCTGACAATTACCAGACAGCAAGGCTTATATCATCCAACTCTATGACTTTGAAGCCTCCACTTTCACATGGAAATGATTTATTGTAGGTCTCACAGAACAGCTGTGAAAAGCTTAATGTACATGAATCCATATGACTCTGTATCTTCCGTATTATTATATGAATTAGAGAAAATCACTATTAATGTTTCAATAGATTATGGGCTATAACATAATGGCATAGTTTCCTAATTGATTTCTGTCATCAAATAGCAAATAAGTGATAGCAGTTACAGACAACTTTTACTCCACTTAAGTGCACGAAGAGTGTAACAATCTAGTGGGTGATGGACAGCCAGCGGGCTGAGCAGGAAGATGGTTAAGGCAATGGAAAGGGTGGGATGATTGGGCCTGTTATTTTAACCAAGTTTCTTCCTTCATTTGTCCTTCATATTTTATCCCTTACTTAAAAACGAAGTTGTTGGGGTGAAGTCAATGCTGTTGTACAAGCAGATAATTCTCTGACTTCAGGTTTTTGAAAGCCACATCCAAAAGCCTTTCAAAAAATACCCTTGATTTTCCATTAAAATTCAATTTGTTGATTTATGTATTTCAAGATGGGACTTCAGAGATCATTTTAAGAAATCAAAAGCTCTATTTTTTGAGACATGGTTCTTTGAAACGTTGATCCATTGACTGCCCTCTGGTTTTCAAATTTGGTTGCTGTTTCCTTTAAAAAATATAAATTCCCTAAGATAAAAAAGCACTACTGCCTGGGTCCCCTTTGAAGACGAATCTTTTCAACGTTATACTCTAAAATGGCAAATTTATCTTTTAGCTGATCTAAAGAATTCAAAGGAAGTTAACATATGCTTTTTCAAGATCATAAATGTTTCTTTTTTCACACAAAGATCAGAAGAGAATCTTGATTGCCAAAAATACTTTTAGAATTCTACTATATGTATAGATTGAGGGGAAAAAGAAAAGGTCAAACTGAGATTCCTGACAAGATAAGATAGATGAAAGAACACACGGAAGATCCACTGGAGCTGTGGTCGCCACAGAAACAGTAAGCACTCAGATTAAATGTCATTGGACACTTGGGTTGAGCTTCTTTTGTGACATTCATAAAGGGAGGTCAATACCTCGAAAGGGTCCTTGGTCTGAAGAAAACAGCTAAGAAGAGGCTTGTGTTTTCATGAAAATCAACCAAATCTATGAACCCGAAAGTCGAACCATCAGAGGTTATTTGCACCAAGTGAATTTCTACACTCGAAAAGTCATCATCTTCACTAACAGCAGTGATTATTACAAAAAAAAAAAAAAAAAAAAATCTCCCCTAGTGTCTGGGTTTCTGAAGCATGTGAAAAGCACCTTGGAGAAAACTGAATACCTGATGAAATCAAGGAATCATTGTTTTGATGTTAAGGAATTGTTGCTTATTTTCAGCCCTGGAAATACTTGAGATGTATTATTTTTAAACAAAATTTGCCCTTGTGATACAGATGAAAATATTTAAACAAATGCTACTATGTCTAAGATTTACCTCAGTATCAGGTCAGGGAAGACAGGATGAAAACATTTAGGAATTTAAACAGATCAAAACTGGTCATACATTGATAATCACTGACTTGAAATACAAGTTCCTGGTGGTATGATCTCAAATAGATAAGAGTAATGCCTCCACACTTTCCATGGTTCAAGTTATCTATAATTAACCATGGTCTGGATATATTAAATGTAAATTTCCAGAAATATAGAAGTGATGTACTCAAATTGTGCTCCATTTTGAAGAGAATAATAAACTCTCATACTTCTGCCTCGGATATGAATAATTCTTTTGTTTAATGTATTCAAGATATACATATACATATACATATACATATACATATACATATGCATATGCATATGCATATGCATATGCATATACATATACATATACATATACATATACATATATCTTGTTTAATGTATTCAAGATATACATATATCTTGAATTCATTCCTTATATTCATGCCTTAATATAACATTGTACATAGATATTAACACCCTGAGAGACACTTCTATACAAAATTACTGATCATTACTTCGACTCAAAATTGTTCTAAGCAGTAGAGAAAAGGTCAGGTGGTGAGAAAATCAGGAAAGTAACTAAGATCTAATACCATCTACATAGCACCTAACTGTGCAGGATTTCAGATCTAATACCAGCTACATAGCACCTAACTGTGCAGGATCTCTACAATTAAAAATTCCACTAAATGATTTTGAAATAGGTAACTTATTTTCTATTTTTCTGTTTAGTTTAAGGCCCATGCCTATTTGACTATGGAATGCTACCACTGGGCCAATCCCAGGAAGTACATTATTTCACATGGAAATGTCAGATAAAAGCAAAATAACATGAGTAATCTTGAAGTTAACCTGAAAAAAAAAGAACTTCATTTTTCATTGATATTTTTAATAATCACAGTCTGTACTTATATTTTCTCATTTCAAAATGATTAATTCATTATACAATAGTCACATCTATGAATGAGACAGGAAAAATCATTTATTTAGCTCACTAGCTCCATTTTTACATGAAATGTAGTCTTCAAATATTCACATTATTTTCATCTCTCTCTGTGTTGCAAGTAACTGCAGGAAACAAACTGTTGAGATTCATCAGTTAATCAATACCTTGTACATTAAAACCTCAGCGTCTCTCTTCACAGCTACCACACGCTTAATCATTGTCACGGCCCTGTGTAATTCGGGAGTGTGCTGTGTACTCACCAATAAATATTTCATGCTTCTCTTTGGAGACTTATTTGTGTTACCTGTATAATGGCCAGAAAAGAGGGTGTTTTTATTGTTCTTTGCCTTTGTAAGCCTAGATAGTAACCATTACCTTCCAGTTTAGATTGAATTTGATTTTGTTTCCTTGGTTTAACATATAAATATAAAGGTAAATTTTTATCCTGCCTCTACATGTGTTTCTAAAGTGCACCAGAGTGGTTTTGTCTTACAAATACTGCTTGACTAACGTTTGAATTATTAAAGCTCCTCAGAGGAGTTCCTATAATGGCCTTGTTGTTTAAGGGTGTCTTGTCACATTCATTTTTAAAGGTAGGGTAATGAATATGGAGAGAACAAAGCTGGTCCTTTCACAGCTGCTTTCCTAGATGCCTGTCAGACTCCAACAAGCAAATAGCCCTGAGACCCCACAAAATAAAAGCAAGATTAAGTCTAGCTTACCCTTTGATTTCAAATAATGTAATGGCAATGAGAACAAAGAAATTTTTTTCACTAAAAATTTGCTTCTATACCTAAGCACTCTGGATAGGATTAACTAACACACGACTAGCAATTTTTGCTATGCAAAGTACCACTGGATTGTGATTCTTTTTGAATTATTTTTTTTAGAAAGAAAATGATAATCTAAGATAGTTAAACATTCTCTTCTGAAATGAGAGAGGGAAAAAGGGAGAGAGATGGAATTGATTTTACTTGACTGTTACGTGGAGGTAAACATTTTTAAATGACTGGTTTCTGTTTTAGGAGCCCCTTTGCCCTCTACTAAATTGTTGGTGGAAAAAGTGCAGGATTCATTAGGCTGAAAACACATTGTCTGTACAATAGGATTGAATGACAATTTCCCAAAAACAGCCAGGAAAGGCATACTTTACAACCCAGATTTTCGACTTTTAACCTGGAAACCTAACAACAAAGGCAATTCTGTTTGCTTTGTTCCCTTTTAAACAGGGAAGAAAGCAATATCTGCTTCATTACCAAACAGAGCAGGCAATATTTTATATTGCCGTAGTCAATTATGTGAGGCTGGATAACCTTTCCCAGCTATTATAGTCTTCACATCTTTCTGCAATCATGTTGCCAACAATTCAGAAGTCGCTTCAAAGCATCTCTGCAGTGTTGGAAAGAGAAGACAGCTGGTACTGCTTAGAGAGAGAACTGAGATGGCCTGGCTTCTCATTTACAAAACTGGGGCAACACATGTCAGAAGAACATCACTAGCTCTTTCCTTTTATCAGGTATAGTTTGTTTACTGAAACAATAAACAAAAAATTCTAAGAACTTTCACTGAGCGAAAAAGACAAAACACACACACACAAGAAAAACTCAATTCAAAAAATAAATGCATAAAATAAAATCTTCTAAATTTATAGCAATGTTATTCTCAAAGGTACAGCTCTGGGGTAACTCTACCACCAAGCTGATGTGAAAGTTCAAGAATTTTACCTTCGAAATCTATTAAACCTTGGAAAATAAAATATTTACTGTAGAAATTAACACCTGAAACCTCACAGAGTTTTAGTGAATTCCCACAACTTGATTCATCTTGATAATTGTATTATATTTGCTATACCAGATAAATTATCACATATCTTTTAATAATGCATAATTTCCATTCTCTGAAAGTTTTATATGACTTATTTTGACCCTTTTTCTCCCTCAACACTACCCATATCTATCCTGCCCCATACCCTCTTCCACTTTGTACCCATTTATGCCTTTAAAAAACAAGACACTATCTCTCAGAAAATATTCTGACCCTCTGGCTCTTATAGTCTTTTCCCCCTCTGTTCTACAATATCCCCTGAGCATTAGATACAGGGGTTGTATAGAAACGTACTAACTGGGGACAGGCAACCAAGAGTCAGTTGTGACTTTCCATAATGGTGTCTTTCTTATATTTAAAAAAAAAAAGCTTCTTTGATGAGGGGTAAGAATTATACTTTTCTTTGACATAAACACAACTGTTTAAAATGCAGTTAGAGTTGTGCTCATTCAGGAAAGTACTAGTAGTATATTCTCCTTTAGATTCTGTGGCCTCACCTGACATGGGTATTTGGCTGGGTTTACAGTGTCAGGTATGAATTGCCTCCTACTGAGTAGGTCTTAGTCTAATAAGATGGCTGTTGGTTATCCCCAGGATATGCCTACCACTAATGCACTTTTTGGAATACATTACCATGCTGGTCATTGTGGTTTATAGATATTGTAATTGAATAGGACTATTGATTGTTTTTCCTTTGGCATCTTGCATAGTGCCTTCCGATACTATGAGAGCTATTTCCTGAGGCTATGAGGAAGACTTCTAGGTTATATCCAAATTATTTTCTCTAAGCCCTGTCTCCAAAGTAAGTGGTATCTTCAGCAATCAGGTCTTACCTTTCTGGAATACAAACAGGGGTGATAGAAATATACTATATAACTTTTGAGATCTCCAGAAAATTAAGCTCTGTAGGAAGAAAGGCAGTTTAAGTGGACTTATGCAAACCATAGTATCAGCCTGGAGAGTGGGCTGGAGCATGGACAGGGTAAATGGTGCTTTGTCTTTCATTTTTCACAACTTAGAAAAATGTTGAATAGATATGAGTTTATATATTTGAAGGAAGAAATTTGGCTTCAACAAAGTCCTGACTTGTCTGAGGTGAACCAAATATGACTAATTAAATCCAGGCTTAGAACTTTCCTTTTCTAACCTTTAGGGCCAATGTTACTTCTTGTACTTTCAAGAAAATTTGGGAAAGAACAAATGTTCATATTAACCTATAATTCTATTTGGGTATTTCATTTCACATATTCCCAGGGGGAAAACAGAAATTATTGCTAAGTTGTATGCAAATTAGACAGAGTGTGGCTCTCATCAAATGATTTTGAGCTGTTTATGCCATATTGCTTTGTTCTTGTAGACATATCACTTATAACTTGTATAACAATTCCCTAGACTTTTAGGGGAAACTGGCAAATATAAAATATCTGTCATGAATCATACATAATGAAAAATGTATTAAATGGAAAGCCTAATGTGGTTGTGTTTAAGCTCTGCAATATATTCACATTCAAAGATCTAATTGAGAAAATAACTCTCAGACATAAGATAGATTCACAACAGGAACCAAAACAAATGCACTTTTATTGAGCCCTCAGTATTGAGGTTTTCACAAGACATAATGAAATAGCCCAGAAGAAACTGTGGCCTGGAAGGAAAGTCTTTCATATGCAGTGTTAGGTACACATTTTCTTAAGAAACTTCCCACACTTCTGTTTTTGATTTGCACACGGCCTGTGGACAGTGCCTCAGCTACCATTAAAGCTTATCTGACTGATTGTTCTTTTGACAATACTGTTGTTCTGTCAGAGTTGAGGAGCAAAACTCTGAGTGTTATGCTGAAATCAGCTGTTGTTCCAGACACAAATTACCATCTGAAAACAAAGACACATCTTTCTTCTTCCGCCCTACATTTGAGAGGTTCTCAATGAAATGGCATGTTATTCAAGTAAGTCCTGAAATGGAATATACTGTCAAAGAGAAAGTTACTTCATAATATATCAATAGAATTTGTATTCACAGGTCCCATATCTAACAGATTAAACAAAGCAGAGGTTTAAAAAAAAGTACACCAGTACTGGACATGTACAGACTTTTTCTCATTATTTCTGATCTATACCATAAAACAAATATTTCCATAGAATCTATATTCAAGTAAATTTTATCAGTAGCCTACAAGTGTATTTTGAGGAATATAGGAAGATGGATAAAGATCATATACAAATGCTGCATCTTTTAGAAAGGACTTAACACTATAGATACAAATGTTCTGTGGGGAAAGGTCCAAGAGTCAAACTCTGAAATACTACAGGTGCCAAGAAAAACACAGAAGCAATTTCATACCAAGCAATGCTGACCACAGCTTTTGCTGCTTAACTAGGAGAGCAACTGCTGCTAAGCCTCTTCTTAATATGAAATTAACTACTTGTATAAACTAGATAAAAGAAAATTTGTCTAGCTATAGAATCTGACCATCCCATTTGTCCTGAGACTTACCAAATGAGCACACTCCTATTTCTTCTCTCTTGCAAGGACCTTCGTCTGTGTCAGGCAATTTGAGACTAAATCCATGTGGACCCTATTCAGTGTATGCAGTATTCATCAGTTTAAAATTTTCTGATATAAGACCTTATTGGTGATTCATAACTTCAAGACTAAAGTAACACATATGCTACTGGCAGTAAATAAGTGAGGATGTGAACATTTCTGTTTCCCTCACAAATTAATTTGGATTGTTTCTTAGGTAACAGTGGTAAATAAGCTGAATATAGGAACTAGCAAGAATAACATGATAAGACACAACTGCTGGAGTTTAAAATTTATGCCTTTTTGACACTTTTTCTTACAGTTCTCCTTTTTCTATTATCCCAGTAGATTCCGAAGTCCATAGTTACATCAGAATCTCTATTCTCCCAACATCCCATCACTCTCCAAGTAAAAACTCAAGTACCTCAACATTATCCATACCTATCATCCCCCTCCTCTCTCTGCACTTGGTCACAGATAACTAGGAGGTCTTTATCCAACTCTCTTTACATAAATATAAAATTATTCTGTGTCTACTATGCTGAGACACAGTGCTGAAATGACACAGGCAAACAAACAAAACAAACAAACAACAACAACAAAAATCTAGCTCCTCACTTAATCATAAAGCATAATTCTAAGATGAAGCCTCAGATCTGAAAATCAGACTGGTTGCTTATCCAGCCAGATACACTCATGGACATCTAACTACCTGCTTCTGCCTTGCCATCGACCACCTCAAGAAGCTTTCAAGGTTATTTTGTGCACTCAGTGAAGGTCAATGTGTTATGTGTGGCATGTATCCATATGTCTTTATTTGTCTCATGATGCCTTCCCTTACAGCCCTTTCTCCTGAAGCCAGTTTGCTCAAATCTAGCTCTTGCAAGAATGCAAAAAGAAAGTCTAAACTCACTCTTGAATTTTGAGTTATATAACACCTATTCTCTAGAATCTGAGGATTTTCCAGCATAATTTTTAATATTCTCATTTCTTCCCTCAATTCATAATATTTGGCAAGGAATCATTTTATTTTATTCTCTAAGATGAGACTTTCCCTTGAGACCTAAACAACATTTTCTAGCAAAGCTCTTATGTCTGCTACAAACTGCAAACCTCTCTATTTTGAAACATTAAAGCTAAAACATCCATTTTCTTTATGGTTCTATGGTAACACTATTCAGTGACCAGTAAACGTATACAGGACTCACTGCTGTCTCAACAGAGGATGATAAGGATATTCTAGCTTTTAAAAATTGAAGAATGGGGAAGACTCTGCTTTCATATTATTACAAAATCTGATACAACATTCTTTGTTAAGTAACCACAGAGTAAGGAATTGGAAAGTAACAACTGATCAATGATGCTTAACAAATGTGACTCAATTCCCTTCTTTTTTTTTTTCAAAACAGTAAGTCACTGGATCACCATGTCTAATCAGAGGTTTCACTTTCCTGAGATCCCCAACCCCAAATAACACAAATAATCAGAAAACCAAGACTTTTTTATCATTTTTAATTGGATATTTTATTTATTTATATTTTAGATATCACCCCCTTACCCCATTTTCCCTCCCCAGAACTCCCTATCCTATCCCCCTCCTCCTTTTTGCATGTATACCATTTAAATTACATGCAAGTATTCAGGTAAGTTCTAGGTTGAGGAACTAGCAATACAATACATGCAAATAGTCAAGGAACAAGCAAGACAATAAACACTAATAGTTAAAGAACAAGCAAGGCATTAAACACAATTACATGAACACTCCTGTGATCACTGTTTCTACAGACTTAGCAGGATGACCAAAATATCTGAGCCAACTTCGATGTCCTAGCTCAAAGACATTTTCATGTCTGAAGCCTACTTTCTTGTTGTAGCCTAAGATTTAGATTCCTGCCTGAAATTATTTCTTTGTTCCAGCCTAATGTCAAATTCCTGCCTGAAGCCTACTTCCTTGTCCTTGGCCCATGTCAGATTCTTGCCATGCAGTCCCAAAGGCTTTCTGTCTCTCCCCATTTTTTATTTCATTAACAAGACTGAGCCTGACTTAGGTCATTCTGATAAGAATGCCTTCCTTACCAGTCATGGAATAAGCAATTCACTTATGCCTTAAGTTGGTATGGTTCTGTGCAGAATCTTACCCATCCTTGACTTGCCAGCCTATTAATTCAATAACTCTATCTGGGGGTCCATTTTCAGGTTCAAGTCATGTACTTTGGCTGCCAACATATTAATTAATGTTGTTAAAGACAAGCTATAACACATTGGGCAGGAATAAAAGTATTTCCAGGACAAAAAGGGCTAACATGATCAATCTATATATGCCATTCTTGAAGCTTGACCAAAATAGAAGTACTCATGACCTCAGGCCATGGGTAATTTTTTCAGCAGTATCTACCGCATCAATGCTCAGCAGAGCAGCATTCTTGAAATTCATAAGCTCTCTATATAAAGTTAAAACATTCAGAGATGTGTTAGAATCATGTCAAATACATTGCAAGTGTCTTTAAACTTTTTCCTAATTATAATGACTACCACTGTAAATTTTAAAACTAACATGAATCCAATAGTATTTGGCATAACACTTGAGATGGCTCCTTACCCTTAAATTCTGAACCTCCTTCCAATAATTTCAATAGGATAAAGAACATCAGTCTGTTCTTCCCAATGCCTATCTAAATCGTCTTGTATATTCAACACATTAATAACATTTTTTGTTAAATAATTAACAAAAGTTATTAACTACGTGTGTCAAAGCAATTGCAGAAGTGGTGGTGCTAATCATTAATGTAATTAAAACTGTTATATCAGCAGTAATTAAGACCACCCCCCTCTTGCTTATGCTTAAAGCCTGACTCATTTCTTGTAGTACTTGCAAGCTATTTTTAGAATACCAAGGTTCTATGATACTCAGGGCTCTAAAACAAAAGCTGGTTGATAGACCTCCGTAATTGACATGCCAGATTTCAAAACACAAACACAATTAGAAGGTGTACAATCAATTCAACTTACATTAAATACTGTAGAAGAAATGAAAATAATTTTACCTTGACAATTAAAAGAGCCTTAACACATGTGCTAATACCTGTTTGGAATCCAGATCCTGCCTCAACTTTATCTCTTGCTAATATAACATCATAGAGAACTGCAGCTAACTTTCATATATGTCTCTGAAATTGATCAGAACCAGACTTCCAAGTGAAGACTGTTATGTCCAAATTGATTTCTAGATCAGTCCATGACTGAGTCTGAATAACTGGTCACATTTAAGAACAATACACGAGTCATTATAACTTCTTTTTTGGATTCTCTGTTTCACAAAGTCTAAAAACTTAAGGCAAGGCAGCTTGTCCCATCAGGAGTATTGGTAAGCAAAGGTGGGTCAGGAACATATGTCCAATACAGCTTCCCAGTCACCATTGTCAGGGCACTCAGCAAGCTCACACATCAGTATCATTCTTTGTCCTGACATCAGCATGTCTCACCCAACGCTCTGATGGCCACCATTCTCCTTCAACATCCTGCAGAAAAAACACAAACATGCCCTCTTCCCCATATACCTCATCAGGATCATGCCTTATGCCAGTAAGTGGATCCTTCCCTTTTACCTATGCATAAGTATGCCTAGCTGTAGAGTGCCATAGACACTCAGCAGAAAGTTCTTTGGCTTCCAAATTTAAAATAAATAAATAAATAAATAAATAAATATGAAAAGAACATGACTTAAATAAATTTGTGGTGTACCGGGATATATCTCCCCCTTTTTTATTTTATGAAGATATTGTTTTAAAGTTCCATGGGCCCCTTCCAAAGTCTCTTGTCCTTGACAATTATAAGGAATCCCAGCAATATGGGTAATGTTAAATTGCTGCCCAAAAGTCTCAAATGATAGCCAGTTCCATTATCTGGGTTTGTTTGTTTGTTTGTTTGTTTGTTTGTTTTTCTTTTTGTTTTGTTTTTTATTGGATATTTTATTTATCTACATTTCAGATGTTATCCCCTTTCCCCATCCCCCCCCACAGAAATCCCTTAACCCATCCTCACTTCTCCTATTTCTATGAGGGTCTGCCCCAACCCATCCACCCACTCCTACCTCCCTGCCCTTGAATTCCCCCTCACTGGGGCATCCAGCCTTCAAGAGACTAAAGCCCTCCTCTCCCACTGATATCTGACAAGTCCATCTTCCTCTACATATACAGCAGAGCCATGGGTTCTTCCATGTGTGTTCCCAGGCTAGCTGCTTAGACCCTGGGAGCTCTGGTTGCCTGGTATTATTGCTCTCCCCATGGGGCCACAAACCCCTTCAGCTCTTTCAATCTTCTCTCTAACTTCTCCATTGGGGACTCTGTGATCAGTTTGATGGTTATCTGTGATTATCTGACTCTGTATATGTTAGGCTCTGGCAGTGCCTCTCAGGAGACAGGTATATCAGGCTCCTGTCAGCATAATCCAAGACTTCTTAATCCAGTGAAATCTCAATCCCTTGTTCTGGCACAAAAAGAATAGTGCCTAACCCGTTCAATGTGAACATTACATCAACATATCACCTTGTGTGGGTTTGAGTGACTCTTAACCATCTGACGCATGGTGCTTCTCAAATGATGCTAAAATATATTTCTTTGGTTTGTGCATCAGATACAGCTGTCATGGAAGCGTATGATGAATGCTAAAACTGAAGTTCTTTTTTACTTCACATTCTCCTGCTGTCTTAGTTTGTTTTCTACTTGCTGTAATAAAATAACATGGCCAAATCAACTTGGGGAGAAAAGGGTTTATTTCAGCTCACAGCTTATAGTCTATCATGAAGAGAAGTTAGGGCAGCAACTAGAAGCAGAAAGAAGCAGGAATCATGAATGAACAGTGCTTTGTGGCTTGTTCCCCATAATTTGCTCATCCTGCTTCTTTGTGAAACCCAGGACAACCTGGCTGGGAGTGGCACAATTTACAATGAGCTGAGCTGAGCTGAGCCATTCCACATCAATCATTAATAATGAAAACTATGATAAACAATCTGATGGAAGTATTTCTAAACTCTAAGGTCAATGTTTTGACTTGGAGTCACCAGCATAGAATCACAATTTTCCAAAGGAAACTGCATTGTAAGATTTAAGTTCCTTTGTTGCCCCTTTAACTAAGTAAACACTACCCTAATCCCCATAAATCAATCACTCAGTTGGTTGTAGGGAGAACGTTGGTCTTTATCCCACTAAAGACTACGACTTCTAGGTGAACTGATCTATTCCCTATCATGATCAGTTTTATACTTCCAATGAATAACACTTGAGTCAAATCACTGGAAACGTTGGTTATATCAAATTCCCAGGGGGTATGGGGTGGAATGTTATAAACGTGCTGATGCTCACAAAACCTAGAGATGTACCTAAGAAATTCATTTCTAAGAGTGCTCCTTATCTTTCTGCAATGTACAATGATTAATACAGAGATGTACAACTAGCCAGCATACCAAGAACAAGTGTTTGTGACATGATTGGCAATAAATAGAACAAATGGGGTATCTATAACATACCCCCTTCCTCAGTGTTAGGGAACATGATAGAGACTTATTGGAAAGATTTTAAAATCCAGAAGTCAAGGAGAATGAGGCAGAAGTGTCTCCTGGACATGACAGCACTGCTGGACTCACAAATTCACAAACATGTGGTAGCCTGCACAAGACCTGCACAGAATCAAACTGGTAGACATTTCAGCACTGACACAGGAGGAGCACATAATCCCACAGTTACCTGATAAACAACTAATATTTGATAGATGCCAGGGAAGAGAAAGATGGTTTTCTTCAAGAGTGTGACCCTTGGTAGGTTTCTCATGTCCAGCTGATGGTCCTATATTCAAGTATATTCTCAGTGTGTCATAAAAATTAGAAAATATTACATGAAACTTGGAGGGTAGAAGTGAAGAGACCCAGGATGAGTTTAAGGAGAAGAGTGGGGGTGGTTTATTATATAAACATATATAATTCCATATATATGTTTATATGGAATTCTAAAACAATAAATAAAGATATATTTTAGAAAAGAAAAGTGCTTCTCCTTTCCAATACATAATCAATGTGAAGAAAGTTACAGTTTAGACATGTTACACGGCTTAAACAATGACAGAAGGGGCCTTCTGCAGTAGACTTAGGCAGCTCTGTAGATGAAGATTTTCTCCATGCTTCCCATGAAGGTTCTGAATGAAAAAGACAGTCCTCAGTTCCAAAGTGTTTATTAATTGTTCATAGTAGAAAATGGGTTCATACCATACCCTCAGGGTGGACCAGAGATTAAATACCTTTTGCAGAAAAGAATGTCTGAAAAGGGAAGCTTATTTGCTAAACCTGCAGGGCCTCTAGATACCTCATTATCATGGAGATCTCTGTTCTGATTTATGTATGGTCATGGTGCTATTTAGGGAGTGTGGTCAGGTAACAGGGGCCTGGACAAAAGCAGATGAAGCTTCTACTGTCCTTTCTGGGTTCCTGGGCTTCCAATCCACTCAACCTTATCAAGTTTCCTGGCACAGTCCACTGCCAAAGGAAACTGCATTTTGTAATAGTTCCACAGCTGTCTACGGCTACTGGGGCTGGGGGAGAGAAAGTGTTTGTTAAACCCTGACACTTTGGGTACTCCTATTCCCTGTTGTATACATAAGCCAAAAAAAAAAAAAAAAAAGAGTTCAACCAAGTAATAATTTCATGGTGGGAGTGGCTAAAAACTCAACATGGTGTCCTAAGGAAAAATGCAAATAAAGCGGAATTATAAAGCCAAAAGAACAATAACTGAAATCTACACTTTTATAAGAAAAATTGTTTGAAGAAATCATGTACAGCAATACACCATCATAGGCCACTTAGCTTGTCATCAAAACTGCCTTAGTCTAAGTGACTTGGGAACAACAGAAACTCATTTCTTGAAATTCTTAAAGATGAAAAATCTTCATTCAATATGTCAGAAGCTCCAGCATGCAATGTGAGCCCAGTCTCTGGTTTACAGATGGCCCCTTTTAACTATCGCCCATGGTGGAAAAGAGACAAGACAGTTGTCTGGGGTCTCTGCAATAAAGGTACTAACCCCATTCATGAAGGTGTTGTCCCATCACACAAGCTTCTCCTAGAAGAACTTACTTACACATAATATTACATTAATTATGCATGTATTTGGAAAGAAAATAAACATTTTAATCATAGCCATCACCCCTAGCCATATTTTCATCTCACCTTTTATATAGTAAACCACTGCTTAGAAATTTGTTGCTATTGTGTCTCAGGTCTTATACCTTATGAATTTTTATATACAGTTTCTTCTTGACTTCTAGTCTGTATAATGCTATTTATGTAAAAACATAAATTTTGTCAAAACAAGTAAAGTTTTTCACAATGCATATGATCAGAAAGGAAAGGGTGGACAAAAATAGCTGCCAAATAATAGTCTTGGAGAAAAAACACTGCTTGTGTGTGTCTGTACTCTCTGAGCATTCATTTCCCAAGAGCCAGACAGCCAGTGAGAATGCTCTGTCTCTTCTGCCTCTGGTACACTTCTCTGCCTGGCCTGCATTTTACAGAATTTTTGTGCCTATAGTTATCTTGTCAGAAGCTGTAAGTGGAAGAAACATAATTTGTATTAATGTCACTATTTCAGTAATCTACGTGCATTTTATGTTGTAAATATCAAATACATTAAAGGATCTCCCAAATGGGAATATACTATATTGAATTATAGTTTCTGTATAATAATAATGTAAACCTTATCATTCAATTGTACATAGGTCCCAACTGCAGACTTTGAACACAGAAAGTCCTTCATTTATCATGCACTCTTTTTTTTTTTTTGACACATACACACAGGAATCCTTCTGGCTCTTTCATTATCTCATGGAGATGCTGGCTTTTTTAGATCACCCCATGCCTGCTTTTACAGCAGTCACATAAATAAACAAAGCTGAGCCCCACTAGAAGGAGATAGGAGCTTTGTCAGCAAAACCCCATGAAGAGCATTCTCTTATGCTTAGAAAAGAAACTATCATTTAAAAGTAAAGAATCCCTCCACACATGCAAAGGTTTGCCTGCCTCAACCTGTCAGACTGTACTCTATCCCTCCATCACCAGCTTTTCAGTGACCCCCCCCCACTTCACTCTGCTTGTTATTTTACCTCCTAGAATTAAATTTTCTTGTTTATATGACCTGGAGCTGAAATTAAGTTTTACTAAAAGACATATTATGACCAAATTAAATATTATGAGTCTTTTAAGAGAAAAAAAAAAAAAGGTTATGAGGCCCACTGACAAAGTTGTGGCAGCATGTGATGGATGTATTTTGCACTGACTTACACAAATACTTTCAGGGCTGTTCAGAAACCCAGATTACATTACTCACCTGGGTTCCTTCACCTTTTCAAACTTGCTTTTAAAGCTGTGCGTACTGACTGAGGTCGCCTGCTTAGTCATCATGACTTAACTGAAATGTCTTTGTATCATTAAGCCATAAGTCTTGTTTTCAGAGAGTAAAAAGCACACTATACTGACAACTTTCCATGACCTGGTCTGCAAAATGTAGAGCTATGACTGAATGCTAAGAGGACTCACTCCTATGGTGCTTGACACACCTATATTCTGGTCCTTCTTTCTTTCCTTCAGACTTCTGATGGGCAATCCCATGATTAATGGATGACCATTGTAGTTAATTGAAACTTTCTGATTATGGTCCTGGTGTATCTGAATATTGTGACAGAGAATCACTACAAATGAAGATAAAGGCATTGTCAGTATTTACAACTCTATGCTGCCTTAATTGAACATTTAAGATAAATTGGCTTATAACTCAGATACTTTTCCTTAAAGTTGGTAACAATGACACATTTGAGAACTCAGTCTTGGCTCAAAGACCAACACATAAAAAGGCAAGATGGTGACCAATTTAATGCAATAACCTTCAGAAGACAGATACTGAACAGTTACCTAGAGTAAGGTTTCCTTCTCTGAAAAGTCTGCTGTTCTTGAAATATTTGTGTGTGTTACCCTCACTGTGTACTAAGTCTATTAGTGTTTGGCAGAGTGGATTCTTCCACTTATAAAAAGAAGATATGCAATGTCAAGTATTTTACTAATTTATTTTCATTATTCCTTAAGTTTCTCTCTTCCAATTAAAAAGTCATTTTCTATATTGTAATTATTTCCAAAATAAACACACCATGCAACATCTCTTGGGTTAAGCAATATGCACAATTAAATTTCGAATGTCAATTATCTAGCTGGAAGCACTTTCTCTCCACTGTGTGTGTGTGGGGGGGTGTGGGTGTGTGTATGTGTGTGTGTGTACAGGTGTATTTCAAGTGAAGTCTTAACAATTTTAAAATATATTAATTTATTTTGGTTCAGCAACCTCAAAATCTTTCTGCTTTCTTTTTCAGTATGAATAAGGAAATATAAGAACATCCAGTTTCTGCATCCAGACATACATGTAGTCATTTTTATGATTCCAGCTCACAATTTATTCTTAGATGACTAGGGTTCTTCTACTGTACTAACACTGGAAAACACACACACAGTGGATGTCTTGAACATTATTATTTACATGATAGCTACATTAGACTGAATTTTATCCCAAAGAAAATTCATACATTGTATCCTTAACTCCCAGTGTGACTCCATTTAGAGAGAGGTCTGTTGGAAAAATAATTACAGAAAAACAAAGTCTTAAGAGTAGACACATATGATAAGTCTGGTATCTTTTTAAGAAGAGGCCTTGTGCCTTGAAGACACAAGGACACAAGGACATGGCAAAAGGTAACCCTTCACACACGAGTATGAAAGTTCTCATCAGAAACTAACATTGCTATTCCTTGATCTTGGACTTCCAGTCTCATAAATTGTGAAAAAATATTTCTAGCATTTTAACCACCCAGATTACTGTGTTTTGTCCTTCCTGTGCTGACTGATTTAGAGGGAGACGTGTTCATGTATCGAATAGACTGAACTTTTGGGTGCAGATTCCTATGAAGAGAACAGTCATGATCTGTATTTTGCAGAGAATATGATTCTGAAAACCTAGCTACCATTTCTAGCAGAAAAAGCACAATAATAGCAGCAAGATACACCTTCTTGGTCTTTGGCCATTATTTAAGAAGGAAAGAGAATAAAAGTCCTAGCTCATCTAGGTTTTTTTTTTTTTTGAGCTTAATAGTTCTTGATAAAGCAGGAAGTTACAGAACACAGGTATATAATATTCAAGGACAGAATGAGTTATTTTATACATAAAATATATTGTTAAAACAGATAAGAATATTGACAGACTACAGAATGTCTTATTCAACCTAAATCTAAAGCTTCTCAAATCAATTATTTTGTATTACTGAATTCATCCACAGTCAATGAAGAAATTGTTCATGAGCCAAAAAAAAAAAAGATGAATTTTACTGATGTATTTAGTGTTTGAAATAAAATAACAAGAAATGGGATTGAACATAACATCACAAATTAAAGTATTGATAATAACATGGTGAAAATAATCTCATCATTCATAATTGATAACACTCCATCTTTTCCTCTGGAATATCTGGGCTATTATCCAGACATAGGGCAGCTATCCTTGCACCTACACACCAGGCTTTATTGGGTAATAATTTTTTGTTTATAGGTTTGCTACTTGCTGATTGAAGTATTGCCTCTTATGCCCACAAAACCCAACCTAGAATATTTCACAAAGTTATGTTACATTCTTCTTTACATAAAGAGTCTCAATGTACAGCCATTTTAATTTTGTTGTTTTTGTCTTTTTTTCTAAAAGAATAAAGGTGTTCTGTCCTTCCTTCTCCATCAGCACTTTTCCTTCTACTGCCAAGACTGCAACATCTGATGACAACTGTAGTAGAGAGAAGAACTTGCAATCATTCCAATTCTAGAAAGCACACCCTAAGTAGGAATATTAAAAAAGATTTAATCAGGATAAGATTTGGAATGATGCATATTTTCATTTAAAATTCTGTGTGCTTAGTCTGTCACATAGACTCAGCAAATGCATTTAACACTGGAGAACAAGAGGAAATAAGGTAAGAGCTTACCACCTGGTGCGTCAAAACTATCCAGCAGATAAAACTCTTCTGCATTCTAAGTGTTAGGCTTGGAGACATATCTCAATGTGATATTCAGTTCATAGCCCAAGAAGAGGATGCAGTAGCTCACAAGTGGATATGGAGTGAATCCCAAATGCCAAAGTCAAATGTTTCACCAATCACTTCTGCTAGAAAGATTAAGTAAGAGCAGATAGGCATGGTGGAGAATATTAATAGGGCTCATAAAGCAAATTGTTGCAGAAAAGTATAAATAGAACACTATCCCAAGTATCCTAAACATAAACATAAAAATAAAAATACAAAAAAAGAAGAAATATCCACAAATGATTAGGACTTTTTAAAAGGCTTAAGATTAGTAGTCACAGTGTTGAATAAATGTTACCTCTCATCCATTTCCTAGACTTTTCCCATCTTCCCAAACAGTAATTCTGGATGCAAACAAAATAGCATCCAGTATCTATGCCTAGACCCTAGCAATACCTTTCTACCTTCTTCTCAATGAATATAAGTAGAATCATATCGTATTTGTTCTTTTGTGACTAATTTCTTTAACTTTGTAATTTTACATAAGTTGTCAAACTTTATGCTATATTTATTTGCCCACTACACAAATAGAAAACACTGAGATAAGTTGGACAGTTGGCTCAGTGGGTAAAGTGCTTGCTCTAAATGCATAGCAACCTGCGTTGTGATAGCCAGAACCCACACAGAAGCATAGTGTCTATAACACAAAAAAGTGGATGGGCAGAGACAGGTGGATCCTGGGAGCTCACTGGGCAACCAGCCTAACCAAAATGGTGAGCTTCAGTAAAATATTTTGTCTCAAAAGTAATGTGCAGAAAAATAGAAGAAGACACCTAGATTCTAGATTCTTCCTATGGCAAACACACAGACTCGTGCAAAACACACTCAGACACAGGGACAGACAGACATACACACACACACACACATACAGAGTGGAGAGAGGAGAGAGAGGGAGAGAGAGAGGGGGGAGGGATCAAGGGAGAGAGAGAGAGAGAGACAAAGAGAGGGAGAGAGAGAGTCATTTGTCAACCTAATTAAAGTCAAAGCTTTTACACGAGCAATCTAATGCTTCACAGAAGCAACAGCACACATGGGGTCAGTTGAGCTTCAGTAGATTCTCCTTCCGTTGTTTTTTTTTTTTCTTCCTGCTATTTGATTATTATTGAACTCATAGTTACTCTACCTTTCAAAAGCTTTCACAAAAATAAAAGGAAGAATGAGAGAGAGGATGGGGGGATGAGAGGGGGAGAGAGAGTTTTCCATAATGAAAATCACCCAACCTTTACTCAAACTACCCAGATAAAAACTTGTATATCCTCTGAAGTACAGGGCCATTTTAGCATCTTTTCTGATGAAACCACTGCTTTACATTTTGCTGCAGACACTAAACTCGTTCCTTGTAACGCACTTTTCAATCTCATTTCTGACTCTCCTTATAATTACTTCTTGTACTTTTGTAATTTTCTATTGGTCTTTTTAATTCCATTCTGCGTGGGAGCTGATCACATGCCTTGCCTGTGAGGCATCCATTATTTTTGCTGGGAACTCTGGAGCCTGTCTTTCTCCTGACTTTCATCTCCAGAATCTTTTTGTCCTTGGTTTTAGCATCTCTCCACACTTTGCTCTGAAATGATTCATCATCTCCATTGTCTTCACCAATCACTTTTGTTCTAATTGCAAAGCTAAATAAATTAGATTCCTTCATTGTCACTTTGGAAGTTTCTCTTTCAGCTAAACATTTCTAATTATGGCCTGGCTCGGTCCTAAAAAATTAAGATCAGAACTACCCTATTACAAGAGCACAAAGGGAGTCTTTTACATATAAATAAATCTCTGGTTAGGTTTGCCCCTGTAATGAAGAGGGTTTTTCATGTGTTTCAGTATTTTGACTATCAGCATGACCATCCTGCAATTATCAGAGACTGCATATAAAAATAAATAATGAATAAACCACAGGTACAATAGAACTCTGACCCATAGTCTTTACAATCAACTCAGGAAACCATTCTATTATAAACCAAGTGGATTTGGGGCCATTCTGACCAGTGCCTCCAGCAGACAGTTTGGGAAGTCAACAATAACCCTTGTAAGAATAATGTCTTATTTAACAACTGACAACATCCTTAATGTTGCCCCTTTGTACAGCTTAGAAACAATTCCCCAAGGCAATCAACATAAGTTGTCTCACCTCCATGATCCTCATGCAAACAGCCTCCAGTCAGGGCAAATCTGGAGCATCCGATTCCCAGTCTAATGCTTCTCATTTCCCTACCTGATGGTGTCTCCAGAAAATGTAACTGATGGTAGTTGCCTCTCTTCATACAGTAAAGTCCAAAGTAACTCAGCTTTTTTTCATTTTCATATTCTTTGTTTCTATCTATAATTAATTTTCAAAGATGTTGGAAGAGTTTTACTTTTCCATAAGACAAAAGTTAAAATGTATACATGTGTCTGTTTCTATTTTATTTTGCTTCTAGAGATATAAGGCCTACGTTGTATTTGCTATAACTTTTAGCTTAAAAAAATCACACTAACCACTCTGGCCTAAACAAAATTGCTATATCTTGTATGTGGTGGCATTGGAATTAATGACCTCCTCCTTCTGGACTATTTGTTCTAGAGCAGATAATTGGAAATGTACAGGTGTCACATTCTAGCTCAGTGATGATGGCTTTATAGTCTAACCTTTATTTCACTGAATTCCAAGGCACTGACTTAACACCTTTACATATAAAAATTTGTACAAAGAGAAGGAAAAGTGTACAGGTTTGTCCAACTCCCAACTGAAGAAGCAACTCATGAAAATCACAGCTGTCCTCATAACCAGGAAGCCCATAAAATGATTTGTTTTCATAACAGTCAGATCTTTGCTCTTCACCAGGAACCATCATTTGTTCAGTGTTAGCACCTAATTAAGCAGCTAACAAAGTCTCTGGACGAGCCAATAAATGCTCAAAAATGGGTCTGGAGCAATGGTTTGATGAGTGAAATTCTTGCTATGCAAACATGGAGATCTGAGTTTAGACTGTAAGGGAACTTGAAAAGGCCACACTGTTGAGAGCTTTTGGTGCGGCTTCTAGGAATTTGGCTTTTGTCACTGAGCTCAGACAAGGAAGCAGGCTCAGATAAGAATATTAGAAACAGTGACGATGGGGCTTTGTTTACTGCTTTGCTGAATTACTGCCTTATGTGATCTCTGCTTACTACTTTACTTAATTATTTCCCTCTGCGATCCTTTTGTTTACTACTTTGCTTGCTTACTATCTTGTGTGATCTCCTTGTTTACTACTTGGTTTGATTGCTTTGTCTTTGATCTGAGAACTGACCATGTTTTTTGGATGTACCTAGAATGAAATAAAAGCAGACTGGGAAAGAATAAAGCTGCTTCAGCCTCAGTACTGCCTGGAGTCATGTTATAATTTTGTCTAATTGTTTGTCTTCTTTTTCAATCCCCACTCCCTTCTTTGAGACCCGGTTGACTGACTGAGCTGGCTTGGTCACAACATGCATCTATAATCCTCACCAAGGATGCAGTCTTGTACAAGCTTTGGTTGGTAGTCAATGTCAAATTCCAGGTTCAATTAGAGACTGTCTCAAAAAGTAAGTTAGAAAGAGGATATCTGTTTAGAGAGAGAAAATCAGCCTTCTATGAGGGAGTAGCACTAGGCATATCAACCACACTCCAGGGAAGGCTTCACACTCAGGAGTAGTTGACCAACAAAAACATACTCCACGGTTTTGCATGGGTTTGTTTTGTTTTGTTGCTTTGTTTTGTTTTCTTTTGTCTTGTTTTTGTGGTTTTGGTTTGGGGGCTGTTTCTTTTTATTAAAAATAGACCTTTTTTCCTCACATAAATATCCTAATTCCAATTTCCCCTCCATCTACTCCTCTTAGTTCCTCCTACCTCCCCTCCCATTCAAATTCACTTCCTTTCTGTCATTCAATAAAAACAAACATACTTAGAAGATAGTGCTATACTATACTGTACTCTGTTATACTAATGATAAAACAAAAACAAAATCTGTTATATGAGAATTGGAAAAAGAAAAAAAAAAAAGGAAAAAACCCAAGAACAGACCTAAGAATCAGAGACCTTCTCATTCACACACTCAGGAATCCCATAAAACATTAAATGAAGCCATATATAGGCACTGAAGACCTGGCACACACCTAAGCAGGCCCTGTGCATGTAGTCTCAGTCTTTGTGAGCTCATAAGAGTTTTGCTCAGTTGATTCAGAGGCCTTGTTCTTTGGTATCCTCCATCCCTTCTGGCTATTACACTCTTTCTGCCTGTTTGTCCATGGTGTTTACTTAGCCATTAAGGAAGAGAGTTTATAGAGACATCTCACTGATGGGTGTTCCAAAGTCTCTCACTGTCTTTGTAACGTCTGGTTATGGGTCTCTGTATTTGTTCTTATCTGCTGCAGGAGAAAACTTCTCTGATGATGGCTGAGCAAGATACTGATCTGTTCCCAAAGTGAAAGTGGCCTTGTTTTTGTTTCTTGAGAGAGAAAGAATATGAAATTGGTGGGTAGGGAGCAGGATACTACCTAAAAAAAGTTGGTGGAGAAGAAAGAATGTGACTAAAGTGTATCATGTGATTTTTCTTTAACTTTATAATAATAGTTTAATTCTTTGAAATTCTCAAAAAATTATTTTAACCATATTTGTCCCACAACTCCTCCTAGACACATCCCAAACTCCCCAAATCCCAATTTACCTAATTTTGTATTCTTCCCTTCCTCATCCCCATGAATTCCATTATGTGCTACCCAAATACTCAGGGTATGGGGCATACCCTAAATTATGGTGGACTTATCAAGTCCACCTGCTATTTATTTTTAATTAAAAATAATTTAATGTCGAGAACAATATAGAAAGATACCTAAAGGTGGCCTGTGGTTCTACATATATACCAATGGGTTAGCACCCCAACATACACACCCACACACACACACACACACACACACACACACACACGTGAACACACACAAATACACAATTCCTCCCAAAAAAATAAAAAGAGGCATTTGATTTATAAGTTTCCCATCTACCTTGTGAACAGTGATACCTACCTCTACAGAACAGGATTTTTTTCACCTCAGGATTCCCAAAAGCTGCCCAGATTACCATGAGCATGGGATTACCATGAATAACAACCAAAAGAAGCTGCCACTGCTGAGTTACAGTACTTCTGATCTGGTATACAGATACTTGGGTATACCATCTTCAGTTTAGAATAAGAAAGAATTCTCCTCTTGGAATTTGGAGGAAGAAATATTTCTTCATATAGATCTGAACACATGTATACATACATACAAAGATAGCTATGTATGCATTATGTATGTATGTATGTATGTATGTATGTGAATTTGTTCGTGTGTATATGTACAAACTTCTCTATACATAAATGAGTGTTATGATAACATATTTCCAAGCAAATTGATTGTATAGCAATCAGTATTAAGAATGGAGCTAAACTACAGTAGAAAAATAAATTGTGACAATTAAGAGGGAAAGTTAAGTGGGAAAGTACTATGTAGTTCAAGGCCAGGATTCTCTGGTATAAGAGTTAGTAATTAGCCTGTGTGCTGCATTCTAACTTGTTCTAGTTTCCATTTAACATGACTAGAATGCAAAGTACTGTTTTGAGTTTCTGCTAAAGAAAAAAAAATGAGGTCTTATCATCATGTATCCTGTAGGGTATTTTTTTTTTCAGAAAGCTACATTTCTAGAAGTATGTGCTTCTGAACGCCTAGCTGAAAAAGCTGAAAAGAAATGTTTGTAAATCTCAATTACAAGGCCCAGCATGAATATCTAAAAATATGCTAAAGGCATAAAATTCACATCAGAGTCAAATTCTAAAATGAAAATATTATACAAAATATTTCAATTACTCACACATTCCTATGGCTCCTGGGGGGAATTTTGAAGGTAGAGAGAAAAAGAGAGATTACCTCTGTGAACACATCCTTGATCATCAGCATAAGCTGGGAACAGAATGGGAGGGTGGGTATTTACTTCGCCTCAACTCTTTGCAGATGAGTGACAGTCTCCTTTCTCAAAGAATATGCCAGATGCCCTTGGCAGCTCCTCATCTAACCCTGAGTCTGTCTACCAGGAGCTTCGCTATTAGTTTGTGCTTGCACTAAGAAAAATGCTTGTGAACTATAAAATTAGGACACGGGTTGTTTAAGATGATATGGTTCCACAGACACATGAAGCATAATGTGAAGGATTTAATTACATCTTTCTTGTACTTATAAACAAAATCACAAAGAGATAGTCACGCTCCCCTGCAGAAAGAGAGAGAGAGAGAGAGAGAGAGAGAGAGAGAGAAATCATCATAAAGTCACTCAAAAAGTGTAATTTCTAACCTCACTAAATTAATAACTGTAGGCTGAATCAAACTTCCCTTCCACTAAGCCTGTATCAAAGCATTTTAAATTCTTCCACATTTTTTACGTGTCTGAACTTGGTAATTAATCCCCCAAGCACACTGTAAAGCTTGGCTGATACAAATGTGCCTAGGTTTCTAGAAGCATTCAACTGAGACTGTGATGCAGGTAAGCACATCAACATCTAGAATCTGATTGGAAAATAGGGGTGAGGGATACAGGCTAGGGGAGGAATGAGAAAAATGAAGCCACAAAAATCAACCAAGCAACTCTTCTATTTCCAGAGACAACAGAATTCACTGGCTAGATTAAAAATTGCCAACAAATTTTATTACCATCTTATTTCCACAATGTAAACATTATTAAATGAAAAGAAACAAGAAACCAATTCTGTTGCACTGTGAATATAAATAACAATAATAGGAGATGTGGCCGCACACGGTATCTGACCTCTTGGGTCTCAGGCTCGTAAACCAACTCTGCTTATGGCAACAAATACTCCAGGGTAATGTAATATCCAGGACCAGTGAAATTGCATGCAGAGTGGAACAACTTCCCACCCATGCTTCTTGTGTATTCCTTACAGTACAATTCTAAAACTGCCCTCCCAGAATTTTTCTCTCATTTCAAATTCTATCCTGAACAGACACCTTCTAAACTGAAACCATGATTTAAACACTGATTTAAAGCAAATTTTAAAAGTAGATTATTTGACAATTGTATATTTATTTGTTGGAGAGACAGTACATGTTTGTGTTTATGAACATATGTAATATGATAGGTACACTTACCAATGAATGATGCACTTGTAAAGGCCCACTGATAGAAGTTCAGTGTCTTCCCCTATCACACCCCCCAACTTATTTTCTCTGAGAGAATCTCTCAGTGGACCTGAAACTTGTCATTTCATTTACTGGTTCCCAACCAGTGACTACCCCTAGAATAGATTTCCTTTTTCACTCCGTATCCCTTAGGAATCCTCTTATCTCCACCTCTTCAGAAACAAGATTACAGACTCACAGTAAGACACATAGCTGTGGATACTGGGTATCCACATAGAGTTTCTCATGCTTGTGCAACAAGCACTTTAATCCATTGAGTCCTGAAAATGATTATCATTTTCAGAAATCTTTTCAGAATTGTTAGAACCAAATCATATGATCAGTAATGTGCTAAAAATGAGTCCAGGCTATCAATGTAAGGCTGTATTCTTTATCAATGTTTACTGAAAATAATCATGTTCTCATAACAGGTGCAACTACAGCTACCCTTTAAAGAAGAGAATGACATGGAGAGGTAGCAGGAAAATATAACATCATCTAAACTGCACAGCTAGTAGATAGATCATTATACTGTCTCACACAAAATTAAGCAAAAAACAACAACAAAAATCAATTTCCTATATACAGGTAGAAAAAAATGGACAATACAACAGAAAGTTCCATTTGCTAGAGGATATTCTTAGTAAACTATAAAACACTTATAAATAAATCTCTGGGATAGATATAAGATCCAGGTAAATATTCAAAAATGTGTCCAAATGACAAGCTGAAGGAGTGAAAAAGGAAATTCACTTTATGACTGTCAGAATCAATCATGGCTGGCCTTAAGTGAATTTATATACTTGGTGGTGTTTCAGTAAATGTCCTAATTCTAAAGAATGTTCCAGCTCTTTTCAAGTTGATCCTAAAAGTTATGTAAGAGAGATGTGATGGAAAAGGCCAAGATATTTTTGCTAAAGGAGGAAATACAAGCCTGGTGTTTTGCAGCATTTTAGAAAGTTAAACCATGGGTAAAAGTGCTACAAATGATAACAAGATAAAAAAAGGCAAGGTGGAAAACTCAGAAACAGCTCCAGATATATGAAGCTAAGGACACTGAGAGACAGAAGGTCAATTTAAGGAATCAGCTTTATACATTTTTTAAGTTTATATTCCCAAATTCCCCTAATAACACATCAGTTCTGTTGAAGGACTCATAAGAAACACAGTGGTATGGGGGAAATAGGAGAATTGTTAATAACCTTGGGGAGATATGTGACACTTGTGTAAACAAAACACCAAGTAGAATAAAGAAAGAATGGGGAAAAAATTCTAACTGCATTAAAACTTTAATCTTCACTAAAAATACAAGCCAAGCCTGAAAGGTGATATTTATGCATTTAATAGGAGCTAACCTACACAGGGGACTCTATTCATCACAGAAGTCATAGGTTACCGAACAAAAAGCCCAATGTCAGGTGTAGGATACTTTCCCTCAAGTTGTTGATCAGAAGTATCCAAGTGACCATAAAACAATACAGAATGTTGTCATTCTTTTGGTTTCCCACCAGTACTTGATTTTGAAGTACTATGGCTGAAGACACCACACACATTGGTCACAAGATACAGAAAAATCAAACCACTACTGACCAGGAAGCTTCTTCCCAGCTGGATAGCTCTAATGCTACTAGAAGGTGCTGGGCAGGTTACTGTCAGGTCAAGATGGCATCAGAGGCAGTCTTATTCATCTGTGAATTCTTTGAATTTCATGGATGAAAAGACATTCCCATGGATGCAATTTAGCAAAAAATAATGTATGGAGATAACCAACTACTTCTGATTATACATAGGTACTACAATGTTGGCGGACAGGCCACTCTGCAATGTTGGGCAACTGCTTTTGATTATGACTTAGGTATTGCAATGTTGGGGGACAGACAACTACTTCTGATTGTACTTCAGTGCTGCAATGCTGAGGGGCGGGGGGACAGACTTACCCAAGACTTTCTTAGAGGCCCTGATGAAAGAACAAAAGAGAGGCTAGTTCTGTGTCCTTGCCCTCAGACAGACTTGGCAAGGTACAGTCTGGGGTGTGGACCATGGTCTCAGAGGAGTTAAGCCTTAAGTTCCTGAAAACCTGAGTTTTCCCTCCGAAGGGCTATGGTAGACCATCAATATACTCAGTCTGACACACATGAGATATCCTGTGTTCCCATTGTACAATGCTTGATAAACTTTCTGCTAACTTTGTCCTGTTGTGTAATAGCTTTCTGCTGACTTTGTCCCAGTTTCACCCCATAAACAGCATAAAGTATGCTGTGCAGCTTAATAAATATGTTCCCATGAACCATCAGCTTATGCAGACCTCCTGGCTCCAGATTTCTGTCTTATTTATTTTCTCATACCTGGCCCTCCCCCTCAACATGCATCAGTTTGGAACCTTCATTCAGGTCACTGAAAATCTGGCCAAGAACTAAAGAATTGTTGGGGAGCTCACAGGCCCTAGAGGTGAACCTACTACTATTACTTTGTTCAATGAACATAGTATCAATCTGCTTGTAAATTTGTACCCATCTTCCTGTGTTTCAGTGGCCCTCCCAGACTTCAAAACTTTCTGTGTGGAATAGATGATAATAAATACAAAAACTTACAATTGGTCAAAGCATTAATAAGTCACTGAGGAGTGCTCAACTACAAGCTGGACACCCATAACACATTCCTCAAGGCTCCGGGACTACCACAGAAGAGAGGACAAATGATGGTGACAGCTAGAGGTTGGAAAGGACCACTGACATGACAGAACCACTACATTCATGAACTCTCAGCAGCCATGGTTGTCTGCAAAATACCTACACAAGATCAAGTCAGTCAGCACTCTAGCATCAAGTCAGGAGGGTTTCATGAGCTCAGACTCCAAAGTATCAAGTTTTGAACAGTTGAGTTTCTGGATGAGAAAACCATTTTTTGCTAAGGGTTTGTTTCCTATTAGGTTATGCATATTCCAGTAGATGGTCTCATACCCAGAAACATATGGACAGCACAAAGTGAAGTTGAGTCACTTGGCCATTAAGTTTTTTAAAAGAGAAAATAAGTTAGAGGGTTAGGAAGTAAGAGTTGATCTAGAATGAGTTAGTAGGAGGAACTGGGGAATGAGTTTGATCAAAATACATTGTATGAAATTCTTACAGAATTAAATTTAAAAACTTTAAGCAGGAATTTTGAAGTTGATATCAGAGCTTCAGAAATGCTAAGGAATGATAATATTCAAAGATGGACAAGCACTGAAGCCTTGCTGTCATGAAGATGCGGGGACTGCATAGAACACCCAGTGAGGAAGTTCCCTCTGCAACTACCACTGTGAGAAGCCTGCCTTGGCTCAGAGATGTGACCTGCTACAGGGACACTTTTACTTCAGCCCTTCAGAATTAAAACAATACATTCACTGTTGGAAGCTGCTAGAGAAATTACATTTGGTTATTTCTTCAAGGAGGAATGAAACTGATTATCCCAGTAGACATTTAGATGCATAGATATTGTCTGAATTCTTAACAAGAATACATATTGCATGTGCTAATGCATTTTTAAATGATAAATATCAACCCCAGTATATGAAGCCAGGTTTAGTTCAAAAATCCTGGATGAACAGAACCAGATAACATGAGATGACTACCTTTAGGAATTTAAATGAAAATATATGAAGATTTAGTTGCTTGGGCTCATATAGTTTGGAATCTATTGTTAACTGTAGAGACACTGTATAAATTTGAAAAATGGATTGATCTTTAAATGAACTAATGAGGTTTTCTCAGAATATATTTCTGAGCACAGTTGGTAGTGTGGGAAATATTTCATCCAAAGAAGTAAAAATATCAATAGCAATAAAGAGACTTGTCTTTTTATCCCCCGAAAGAGTCAATGTAAACCATAAGCAGTGATTTATCTTACCACTTTTTACAGAAAATCGCTGCCAAGTAGAAATAATTACACTTGGCCTGCATATTTTACTGCCATTTAAGTGATCAACCACACATGAAACTATCCTAGCACTCATAAGTAACATATTTTTAACATTCTCATACATTTTTACTTGAATGAATTTCACACTTGAAATTATCATATCAAAAGATATTTAAAACACGCAAAACAATAGGAATATTTACAGTTGTGACACCTTTGAACCTTTTTGCCCACTATGCTATGGTCTATAAAATTGGTGTTTTTGTGTGCCTGTGATATTTTTAGAGAATATAAACTTGCTGTGAATGTATAGATTTCACTAACTTCACATTTGTTTAATATGTCTGTTTATAAAAATATAATTTAGCTTTTCAAATGATCCATACAAATCAATTTTACATGATCATGTTTCTCCAACGGATTCAGATTTTTCTAAGGTACATTTTATGAAAATCAGAGTCCCAAGAGATTTGTGATACTGGGTTCCTTTGTATTCATTCTTATCTCGATGATTCACACTTAAATAGTTCAGGTCCTTCTTTTTCATTCTGCCTTCATAAGTGATTCAAAACTAAAGCATTTTCCCCCTTTTTTTTTCATTCTTTTTAAATAAAAAAATCATAGGTATTATATTCTAAACACATTCATGGCCCTTTTTGATCTCCTCTCAAATCTACCAATTCCATACTCACACAATTTTGTGTCTTCTTCATTTTGTGACCTCATTGAATTCCATTGATGCAACCTATAAATGCAGAGTAATATGGTCATAAATTGGAGCATGTTAGACATACCAGGGATTATGCCTTTAAAGAAAATTCTCTCTATAAGCAACCATCAATTACCAGTAGCTCCCCAGAAGTATTCCTTAATACCCAGCTCCCCTCTCCATGCTGGGACTTTATCTGGCTAGAGCTTGTACAGAATTTTGTACACACTGTGATAACTGCTATGACCTCATATATGCAAGGGCCCTCATGTATGGAAAACAGTTTCCTTAGAGACATCCATCACCTATGTTTCTTCTGTATCCTCTACCACAATGGTATCTGAGCATTAGGAAGAGGAGAGTTTGATATAGTTGTCCCATTTATTAACAAGCACTCCATGGTCACGTATTTCCTTCACATTTATCAGTTGTAGGTCTCTGTGTTCATTGTAATTTACTGAAACAGAAGTTTATTTGAAGAGATTTGAGAGATGCACTAATCTATGGATATAATAAGTCACTGGGAGTCTATTTGACACAGAGACATTTAAAAGAATAACGGTAGGAGGTTCTCCCCTTGAGCCTATGACCTGTATCTCCCTCATGTTCTTGGTGCCATTAACAGTTCTAGGTATGGGTTGCGTCTTGTGGAGCCATCCTTAGATATAATCAATTTGCCATGTGCTATTCTCACGATATTCCTACTACTGTTACACCAGTGGGCATACCTTTCCAAGTAGGTTGTTATCATAGCTGGAGAAGATAGATGATTATTTTTCTTCTCTGGGAGCATGAATAGCACATTTCAGGCCTATGAAATCTACCTAGTAAAGATGAAGCTTCCAGGTCAACAACAGCTTCATTTTCCCATATTTTACAGATCATCCATGCAATCTCTTCCATAGTAAGGTATCTATTTTAGTCTGTTTTAAATGTTTTTATTGGTAAGACTAGAAATTCCAAGAGGCGACCCTAATAAGTAATCGACATGCCGTGGCAGACGTCATTTACAAGACTAACAGGGTAACACAAACTAAACTTTATGGAAAAAGTAAAAAAAAAAAAAAAAAAAAAAAAGCAGAAAACTTATTGTTGGGTGGGAAAGGATGAGAGTAGTTATGAAAGGAATTGAGGAGGTAAGTACATATATATATATATATATGTTCAAAAGACGCACCAAATTCTCAAGTAATTAATAAATATATCATTTAATAAAGAAAATGATACAAAGCAGCTGTACCAACAAATCACCTATCCTAACAGTGGTCACAGCTCAAAAAGCTACACACCTGGAACTCTGGTTGGGCAGCTTTACTCACAAGTCTCCTCCTCCTCAGAAACAGTTTAGTGATCCTGTGATTAATGATCCTGGGAGAAGTGTGAATCTTTTAAGTGTCATGAGCTTTCTGAGCCTGGTAAATTAAGTACATTTCCTAAATCTTAGGAACTTCCTTCTCCTTCCAGGAGTATAAGTTTCAATTAAGAAGAAATGGCTCTATAATATGTGTATTCCAGGGCCCTCAAGCGATTCAGAAAAAAAAAATGAGTTCATAAAGATGAATGAAGATGAGAAAAGCCTTGAACTCTTTAAACATACACTGCATTTAAGAAACAGTCAAGATTAATTAATAGTGAGACACTTGCACAGAAGTTAAACATGATGAATTTATACACATACACAAACACACTCATGTAAAACACACACACAAATTTAGAGTACACACACACACACACACACACACACACACACACACGTACATTTTTTTCCCACTCATTCAAAGCACCATAAGGAAGATAGAAATTTAAAGTTCTTCTCTCTGAAGCAAACAAGAGAATGGGAGAAATTATTTTTTGGCTATACATCAGATTTAAAATACATAAGGAACTCAAAAAACAAAACAGAAAAACAAAACAACCAGTAAATGGGCTATAATTTGAAGAGTTCTCAAAATAGGAAATACAAACAGCTAATAAACATTTTTAGAAATGTTCAACATCATTAATTATCAAAGAACTGAAAATTAAAACTACTTTAAAATTCCATCTCATACTAATCAGAATGATTATCATCAAGAAATCAAATGATTTGTTGTTATCTTGGCAAATGGTTTCTTTTTATTTTTTTCTTAGCTATGAAAAAAATCTTTATGATCCATGTAATGTAAACATGGCTAAAAATGAACCCAACTGCATATATTAAATTGCCTGATATTTAAAGTAAGGATTTAAAAAAAATCTCTTGTAATTCTGAAAAAAAAGAAATAAAATTATAAAAAAAATGTTTACAGGTATATGGGAAAAGGGAAAGTCTTGTTCACTGCTGGTAAGAGTGCAAACTGATGATATCACTGTGGAAATCAGAGATTCCTCAGAAAGCTAGAAATAAGATTATCATATGACCCTGTTCCACTCCTGGACGTATACCAAAAAGACTCTACACCCCACTATCCCCCAAGCTCTGCCTAGTATATGGCCGTGGGGTAACTATATCTGCTTCTATCAGTTGCTGGATGAAGCTTCTCTAATGATGATTTAGAGAGACTCCAATCTATAAGGATGGCTGACTATAATTAGGAATCTTTTCATTGACTTTTTTGGCCAGTTGTGTTTGGTTCTATCCTAGTTCTCTGAGCTCCTGGTTCTTAGTCATCCAGGCAGTGTCATGTGTGGCTTCCTTCTCATGGCATGGGTTTCAAATTGGACAAGTCATTGATTAGCCGCTCCCACAAGTTCTGTGCCATCATTACTCCAACACATCTTGTAGCCCAAATTGTAGGCCAAATGTTTTGTGGCTGGATTGATGTCCCAGTTTCACCACTCGAAGCCTTGCCTGGTACCAAAGATGGCTGGTTTAGGGTCCATATCCACCATTACCAGGAGTCTTCCCTAGGGTCTCCCTTAGAGATTCCAGTGAGATTCCATTGCACTATGTTTCCATAACACCCACCCACAGTGCTTTCCAATTCTAGTCATCTTTCCCAGTATTCTCTCCCTCCATCCTTCTCCCAAAACCTGATCTCTGATCCCTCCTGTTCTCATTCTCATCTATACGCAGTCTACCTGCAAAATCTATTCTATTTATTCTTCCCAGGGAGATCCATGCATACCCTCTCCTGACACTTTAGCTTTTCTTTTTACTTATCCCATCTGGGCCTGTGGATTGATTTATTTAATGGCTAATATCCTCTTATAAGTGAGAATATACATGTTTGCCTTTCTGGCTCTGGTTTACCTCACTCAGGATGATTCTTTTTTTGTCAAGTTTATTTCAACACTGAAGAAGAAATGCCAAGGAAGCAATTAGACATGTATATTTATATTCTAGAGACTGTAGTAAATTCTGGGGAACTAGGAATGTAGAGAGTCCCTGATGCCTTTCTGCGAACAGTGTTAATCTAGCGGAGAAGATTCATAAGAAATAGAAAGCTCAAATATCAAGTCATGATGTACCCTAGTATCTAGTGATCATAAAATTAATGGTGGTGAAAAGTCAAAGATTGATGACTCAGCTTGCTTAGTGTCCTGCCTCTTCACACACACACACACACACACAACTAACAGTTTTCTGGCCAAACTATTTAGTGCATATAAATTAATCAAAACCTTGCTTTCCTGCTTTGCTTCCTTTTCATGCCTCTACTCTGAATTTCTCCAAGAATCTGCTTTTCATTCTTCTCCATCATGTAACGATAGGATATTGACAAAATGGATCAGTTGTTCCTCCTGAAGGCCATGGTTATTTCCTAATGACTCTTGGCTGCACTTTTAGTGAGGTCCAGTTTCAAAGTCCTCTAAGCCTCTTACTAGCTTCTATCTCATAATTCTTTCTCCTACTTCAGAAAGATTCCAGGAGACGTGAACTGCTTTGATTTCCTTCCACTGCTAATTTGATTATATGAGTTTATGTATCTGTCTTTATATTTACTTTCAGCATTCTACAAAAACAATCCTATACTGTTTAGCTATATACCCTTCTTTACTCTTACTCTTTTTTCACTTAGACCTATTCTCTACTTCTTTTCAACAGTTCATATTTCCCCATAAAATTTTTACTCTCCTTTTTTCTAAACTACTACCTTTTTACCCTCCCCTCTTCTCTCACTATATCTTGTCTAAATATACCTTAAATCTCAGCCTACATTCTACATTTCAATTTCCTTTTCACTGCTTGCCCTATTCAACTCTAGCTCCTATTTTTGTGATTCTCATGAAATTACATCCAGGAGAGCACTTCTTATCCATTCCAGCATGTAAGTTTTCTGCTATATTTGACTTTATTTCTTGCTCAGAATTTTATATCAGCTCACTAATAGTCTTCTTTCCTCTGCCCTTTAGTATTTCTTCTTATGCTGTGTCTGGGTTCTGACTTTGGGCCTATACTTTTTTTCTCTCTGTACTCTTCTTTCTGGATAAAATTATACACTCTTTATTAATGATCATATATTTAGTGAAACCGCTCAGCTCTAATCATTTATTTCTGTGCTTTTTGAGATTTCCACATTATAGACCAATTATCAGCTACGTAGAAAACATAAACAATCTAGACACAACAAATTGTCTTTCTTCTAGGCAGTCTTAAACTTCGAACATTTTTAAACACGCTTTAGGCTTAGCAAATGACTAATTCAGAACTCATCTGCAAATATATGGTCTGACCAATTCAAGAAAGCTACAAATAAATCACCCAAGTCCCCAAAGATAGTTTTCATAGTTTTTTCCTCTGACATCAGTTTTTAAATAACTTGCCAAGTTTTTATTTAACCATAAAGGCAGTTGTAAGGTGTTTCTTGTGTGGAAAAAAATGGAGCATCTCCAAAGATGGTTCTGATTAATAACTTTGGAGCATGGAAGGTTAAAGGGCACATGAGCAGAGAGGAAAACAAGAATAAATGCCAAAGTCCTGTTGTTTTGGTTTTGCTTTTTTTTTTTTTTTTTTTTGAATGCTCTATAGAAGTCAGGACATTTCTCAAAAGAGGAAACAGCCCCAATGGCCAAGCTTTTGAGAGTGCTGTTGTATAATGTGTCTGAATGGTCTTTTGTGCTGTGATACTGAGAGGCTGCTGTGATACAACCAACAAGCAAAAAATGACTTCATTCTATCAACTAGTTCAAACTTAGATGAGGGATAAACCCAGGTGACCAAGTTATCTCTGTGGTAGTAAATAGAGTCCTTAGGGAGTAAACCAAGGAGTCAAATAGCTGTGTCACATGATTTTTTTTTAGTTCTTTGTATATTCCAGATATTAATCCTTTATTGTATCTATAATTGAAAAACATTTTATCCTACTCTGTAGGCCCCATCTTCACTCAACTCCTTGTTTTACTCACTGTACAGGAGCTTCCATTTTCTTAAAACAATATAATTCCTAATTATATTTCTAATACACATCTTTATACACACAAACATTAGAGGTTATTGCCATTGCTCTCAGTGTATCTCCAGAACTTGTTAGCAAGATCTGCTGAAGACACCACATTCTTGAGCCACAGAACATGGAAAAGTCAAGCTGTTCCTGATCTGAAAGTTTCATTCCTATTGGCTAGCTTTCAAAGTGCTGGAATGCACTGTGCATGCTACTGGGTTGGGAGGAGTGATCAACAGTATATCTAGATATGGTCCCTTTGAGCTACAATAATGAATGACCTCATAAGTTATGCCCACTGGTGTAATAGTGGCACAAATGTTATGGAAGTAATGAACTACTTTATGGTTAGATTTTAAACATTCTTCACAAAAGAGAATTTACATCTTGTACCATTAACTAGGCCAAAAATATATGTATGTCTATGTCATAGGATCTAGGGCAGAACCTAATACTACTAAGTACATATCATAATAAACTGTCCCCCCAGGTTTTTATTGTTATATCCATGTATTAGGGCATTTCTCTACTGTCAAAGCTTACAATAGACAAAAATTAACACAAAAACCTACAATTAATCAATGTCAGAAGCCAGGACCCTAGCCCCTCACCCTCACCTCCTATCTCTCCCCACCTACAACCTCTCCCCACCTGCACAACGTCCCCTGCAGCTTGGCAACCATAAGATCCTGCCTGGCAGCTGCAGGTAGATTCAAAGCAGTGTACCGTGTCTTTTGAGAAAAGGAGTTAGATCACCAATTGTTTCAGGGCACAGGCCGAGAAGATTCTGTACTTTCCCACTATACTTTCCCACCACCTGGCCTCTCTTACCCCCCTCCCCTTGTAAAGCATATTATAAAAAGGCGCCTCACGCCCAAATATATGACTCTTGACAAGCAACTGCTTCCTTGAGTCCTTTCCCTCTCTCACCCGTTCTTCTTTTTCAGGTTGGGGTCTCCCTTGCCCTCCCACGAATTACAAGACCCGCGGGTCGGGTCAAATCAACATGTAAATTTCAGATCTAACTGGGTCATTTATATTATACCCTCTTTTTCCAGGACTCATGGATAATCATAAAAGAGAAGATTAAAAATATTGTAAGTGACAGATGTAGTGGATGTCTTCTGTGAAACAGTATTTAATAAACATTTCAGTACCACTGCATCCATGAACTCACAAATGTGACTGCATGCACAAGATCAAGTCAGCTAAAATCTCAATATGAATAAGAAAGGGATTCATGAAGTTGCACCCATAGCTGAGAAGCTACTGGTTGTTGGGAAATGACTGCTGGGAAATGAAGTTGGAAGAAAAAAGTTATGGGTAAATGGAAAATGAATTTGAAGAAAAAAGTGATGGGTTAGATCAAAATGTGTCTATACAAATGAAATTCTCAAACAACGAGAAAGAAAAAATACAAAAGGAACAAAAGAATCAAGTAGTTTGTTTTGGAGACACAGGCAGGGCAATAAGATGTCATCTCAGTTCATTCATGTGTTATAACTATATACCTGGGCTTGGGTAATGAATAAACAACATACAGCTGTTTCTTGCAACTCTAGGACCTAGAATGTCCAAAATCAATGCTATTGATCTCTTGCTGTGTTCATAGTTAGGTGACAGGTTAAAAAAGAAAAGAAAAAGGCAAATTTTGAAATGTAGGCCTAGCAAGTTTCCTAGATCCCTGTTTGCTGATATTGACATCCTTAAAAACAAAATCTTCTTACTTAATCACGTCCTAAAAATATCCGTCCTTTTTGCTCTAGCATATAGAATCTCAGTTGTAACATACAAATCCAAGGGAAAAAAATCAACCCACAGAATATAATTTTAACTACATCCTGCTGAGACAGCTTAGTTCTCTGATGGCCTGAAGAGCCTTCTGGTTGGCGGTAGAAATGTGATTGATAGTCCTATATGTTGTGGGGAAAAGGTAATGGACACATGTAAAGACAAGCTAAGGCCAAATAATCCTTGTCTCAAGTTTAGGGTCAAGATTGACATTCAGATATCAAAGTAAATCATGACAATTAGCCATTATATTACCAATAAATAAAAAAAGACTTCCTGGTTTGTAATTCAACCAACCTCACCAGCTAGGGCAAGGCCTTATATTGGAGTTTGTATGATTTTTCTATAAGACTGGATAGACTACATGAAGGCAGTGCTGGGATCTGTGAGGAAATATATGTGGAAATATGGATAAGCAGACCAAACTTTAATAATTAGAATCAATGATTCAAAACAGCTTGAACAAATCCCTCTTTGGACCATTAAGTCTAGGGGCCTATGAGTAAATGCATATACATTTTTTATTTAGAGGAATGTCCTGTAGAGCTGGACAGTGAGAAACAAGAGGTTATATCTTCATCTAGATCACCTCCATAATAATCAACAGCATCAATTGTGGTTTCACATATGCACTTTCATTGGGTCCAGCTGTGGTTTTGGGTTCAGCTTCCTCCTTCAGGGTGTCCAGACTCTGATGCACACAGAGCTGGAAGGATGATACAGAGCCTAGAACAGGTGGTGTCTGCAGGATCCCTGCCTAATCTTGGAGGTGAGGGTGCTTCTCTGAGAATTTTACTGTTATAGATCTTTGAGAAAAAGGCCTTCTCTGACAATCTTCAGTGAAACAGCTTGTGCAAATACTCTTCATTTGAGGTGATCATATATGAACCTTGGAGAGTGAGAAGGAGTTTTCAGGATAAATGTAAAATTATTGCCTGGAGTCTAATGTATTTGTACAGGGAAGCATTCTAGAAATCTCAGGTACTTGCTAGGTGGATTTTTATTGTGAAAGAGGAAGTTGAACTTGTAGGTTTGCCAAGGGCTCCTGTTCTTCCTCAGGTCAGGCTTCCGAGACAAAGTCAGAAAAGTCCTGCTGGAAAAAGGGAGTCCTCCATTTTGCTGTGAACTCAGATGAGTTATCCAGACATGGTAGACTTAGACCTTAAGAAGCAGGGTTTTCCAACAATCAACAGGGTTTTATTGAGTGTATAAACTTGATGCTGTATGGGAAAATTGAGATACATATGAAGTAACAGTCCTACCAGTAAGCTTTCACTTACCAGACTTCACCCTCCAGAATGTAGTGTTTCCATGAAACCCAAAATTAATGTATGGTGTGCCCCCAGTAAGTAAAATACATCCCTGAGAAGTAGCTCTTGGAAAAACATTAACCTTTATATTCACAGATCTGGAGATCTACTTGGGGAATTGATACTTTCCATCCCTGTGACCTGAAGCACAGCATGAGTGGAATTCGTGGTTCTCAGCATGAGGAATCCTTCACAAGAAGATGTTCAAATGTTTTACTGAGTCAAGTGAGACAATTCTTCTCTAGCCATCATGTCTCCTCAGACTGAACAATCGGGAAATCAACAGGGATCTTTGACTCTAAGACTCACAATGTGGACACTTTCTTTAGTGTTTTTAACTGTGAACAGGTCTTTGCAACTACCAACCCTGGAAATTAGATAAAAGAAAAACACTACCTCAGTCTCTGAAGAAGTGAGTCTGAGTAAATTCATGTAAGGAAAATGGTTTGCTGGAACACAGGCAAAGAGGTGAATGAGAATAGACAATGCCAAGGTGCCCAGGAGCAGAGGCTTCCAATTGCAGCCTCTATAATGACATCAGCAGTGCAACCTGTGCTTCTTTTGTGAACCTAGTTCTGGTTATTTGGGGAAAATGAAGGCTGGCTCCTGCCTTGAGAGGACTCTGAATAGATCCTAGTGGTGCATGCAGGGAGGTAATACAAAGTGATCATTGAAATCCTCTGGCCCCACCACTGACTTGAACTCATAGGCTGGCTATGAGTAGTATGCAGTCAATTTTATGCAGATTCAACCAGGTATTGTCCAGCCCTGAAGCTATGCTTTGGGCCTCTCCAGTCCTAATCCAGGGACTGGGACTTGGGAACCCAAGCAACGGGCCAGACCAATGAAAATGTCTGAATGTGTCATCTTCCTGGGAGCTAAATATATCACACTGTTCCACTGACTGTTACAGAAATTAGCCAAAGATATCCTGGAACAGAGAAACTGCATGAGAATGTGCCCTAAGGCTACGCTGTCTATTCCAGGAGATTATTCACGCACAGGACAACTGTTCTGTGAGACAGGAAGAAATAATGGGCTGCCTTCTCCAACACAGAAACAGGTGAGGACAGAACTGAAATTGTACTATCAGGACATAAGTAGGCCTTTCAACAGGCTTCTGCTTCCTGAATCAAACACTTGGCTTTAACTCTCTTGCTCTAAGAGCATGATATCATGGAGGTTCAAAGGGAGACACAGAAGAAGGTTCAATTCTCCTAGAGCCAATTTCATAACTAAATCCAAAGTTCTTCATAGAAAGGTCATGTGGGGAGCCAACAGAAGGTGGCTATCATCCTTGCAGTCATCTTGAGTCATATACCCTGATAAGAGACTTGATTACAATAGCCTACAACAGCTGAGCACACTCTGATAACATCTTGTATTAGATACCCAGGATCTTCCCTTGGGTGTGTGAGACTTAAAGGTGTGTGACTTAAGGGTGTGACTTAGAGATCAGATTTAGAGATAAGACCTAAGGGCATGACCTAAGGTCATGACTTAGAGGCGTGGCTTAGAAATGAGACAAATAAATGGCGAGAGGCAGACAGAAGAGATCCAGACAACAGATTATTTGACAGAGTACAACTTGGAACTAGGAATTAGTAGAGTACAACTTGGAGGAAGAACAGAGAATCAGACACTTGAGATTAGACATTAGGTATTAGGCGCTTGGCACTTGGAGGAAGAAACTTGGAACTTGGAGACATTAGGAACTAGGAACTAGAGACTAGAAACTCAAGACTTGGGACTTGGACTAGGAAGAGAGACTGAAAAATAAATGGGATTGAATCACACTCTGTCTGGTCTCCATTCTTTGCGTCGGTCCTCACTCTCTCTCTTGCTGAACCCCAACCCATGGATCAGAGCAGCTTAGGGCAGTGTGGGCTCTAACAATTTAGCCCCCAAGGCTTTTGGCAGTGCGGGTTCCAACATTGATAGAGCGATTCCCGACATTTTGGCCCCCAAATGTGGGCTATTACGATTCTCAACATTTTTGGTGCCTAACATGGGGCAGCTCGGGCCGCAACAAGATCAAGTAGCACACATGACTTCCCCAGGTAACACTAATAAATAAACACTTGCTAAATTCAGGTTTGACAGAACAGGTACCAATAACAAAACCAGTACTTTGCAAGGTCCCAGGCCCACTTCACATTCAACAGACCCTTGAAGACCCCTCACCCAGCTCAGCTTATCTACCTACCTCAAAAAAACATGACAATAGCTAGGAATGACACCCAGGAACTTGAATACTGTTTGATGAGAAACATAGTCAAAGTTTTGGATTCTTCCTTAGGTAGATTATCTCTTTTTCAATTAGGTATGAAAAAGAGACCATGAAGTCTGAAGACGGACATCAAACTAGTAAATCAAAGGAAGACATAACTTCTAGGTATCACATTAGGGTTCACTGACAGCCTGAATTTGCTGCTCAGATGAGATTAAAGGTGATGGTACACACCTTAACCCCAGTATTTGGGAGGCAGAGGCAGGTGGATCTCTGTGGGTTTGAGGCCAGCCTGGACTACAAGGTAAGTTCCAGGACAGCAGGAGCTACAGAAAGAAACTATGTCTTGAAACAACAAAAGAGAAGCTCAAAGGTCTGAGGTGATGGCTTGGTAGGTAAGAGCATTAACTCTGCAAGTCCATTTACCCCTTAATGAATTACTGTCCTCTTAGAGCTACAGAAATCATTAATATTCTGAAACTATAGACAATACTTGAGACTCCTCTTGCAGAAAAAGCTCCCACACAGACAGGCAGCTTTGTGATGGTCAGGTCAGTCAATAAGTGTGTGTGTGTGTGTGTGTGTGTGTGTGTGTGTGTGTGTGTGTGTGTGTGTGTTTTATCCTAGCCACCAGGCAAGGATGGCATAGTCAATACTCTCACAGTGATGGATGACTTTATTCAATTTGAACTAGTGTATCCCAGCAAAAAACAAAGCATCTCCATAGCAGCTGAGTTCACTCTGGAAGTACTTGTCAGGACACAAGTTTCCCACATAAATCCACTCAAATTGATACATCAATGTGAGGCCTGGCTGTCATGTCCAGCATTCTACTAGAAAAAGCTCCACAAACATATTTCCTCCTAGGGACTGATAAACTACAGTTCAGTGATGATTTCTAGGCAGCATTTTGAGATAAGAAATGTTTTTGTAATTATTAGACTAAGAACTAAGACTGCTGCTTTATGATGTATGAAAATGATATGAAATTCCAATCTCATGTCCATAAATAAAATTGTGCTGGAACACAAGCATCCTTGTTCATTTGTACTACCTGAGCAACATTTATACTAAATGAAAGAGATGCATAGTTGAAAAGGCTAAAATATTTAGAATCTATCTTGTAATACACTGAACTGTAGCCTTCCAAAATTCAAACAGAAAAGTCCTGATTCTCAGTGTCTCTGACTATGACTTTACTAAAGATAGATCTTTAAAGGGGTATTAATTCAGTCACATGAGGCCCTGTGTAGGGGCCTCATGCACCGATGACTGGTCTCATAGGAAGAAGAGACAATCCAGACAGACATTTACTTGGGCAGACTATGTGAAAACAGGGCAAAAAAAAGTCTCATGAGAGTCAAGTCTTCTTCTAGAGAAGCCAACCCCATCAGCATCTTTGACTGTCTCTTCAACTTTGTTGCAAGACAAAGTTCTGTTGGGCAAGTCACTTGGTTTATGATATTTTATGTCAATCCAAGAAAAAATGCTTTGCTTAAAATGTATGCTTAAAACCTATGTCCTATTATATAATGTTGCATTAAAAATTAGCTCTGAACTAGGCTATGGTAGTACATACCTTTAATCCCAGCATTTGGGAGACAGAAACAGAAAAATCTCTGAGTTCAAGGACAGCCTGAACTACAGAATGAGATCCAGGACAGCCAGAACTACACAAAGAAACCCTATCATGAAACAAAAATGGAAAAGAAAGAAAGAGAGTGAGAGAGAGAGAGAGAGAGAGAGAGAGAGAGAGAGAGAGAGAGAGAGGAAGCTCATGGGATTTGGTGTGATGGCTTGGTAGGTAAGAGTGTTATCTCCTCAAGCAACAGCATCTGTGTTCAAATCTCTGGTACCCACATAAAACACAGGGCATGACTATATGTTCCTGAAACACTGTTGTTTAGGTAACACACCAGCATTTAGGTAATGAAGAGGGATATAGAGCAGAGTGGGATCCAAATCACCCATCAAGGCATAAATAGGAGCACTGTGTATCCCACAGATGACATCTCCAAGGCCCAAGGTGGAGGTGGAAGTAGAAACACCCAGACCTGTACAGCCATCTTCCTTTTGCCTATGTGTCTGCCACCATAGTTTCGATTAACTCCAAGACGCTTCCCTTACACTGCAGCAACCCCGGAATATTATGATCTAGAAGCATCTCCTAAGGCCACAGTATTTAATCCTCTTTCAGCTTTTATTGTGACAGTGCCTTGTTTCTGTGTCTTTCTTTGCCTCTTCTCTCTTAGAAATACATAAGACGACATCCTGAGCTGTTTTGTTATTGAAAGCATGTCTCTCTGCATGTCTTATTTTAGAGGACACCAAGCTGTCTGTGTCTTGCCTGCTCTTGCTAAAAGGACTATCAGTATCTGATTGTTTTCCTGACTTGTGCTTCACAGCCATGCAAACTTCACTGGAGGAGAGGGCTCTGTTCTCAGTCTGAAGCATAAAGAATCTCCAGAAGGCAGCAGTCAGATCCACAGTGACCAAGCATGACCTTTTTCCAGAACACAGAACATATCTCAGCATTTCCAAGTGTGCACATGAAGTAATGAGATCTGGATAAAAGTGTTTGTTTAGTAAATACATTAATGTAATGAATCCATGGTAAATGATTAATGACATTTTTAAAAGTATCAAGGAAACATTAATCATATACCAGGAAAGATAACTCCTTTTCACCAACCTCTGGTAGCTACAAATAAAAGAAAAGCACCCAATAACTAGTACATGGGATATTGAATATTTGTCTTCAAGGCTACCAGTGTTGACTATAATAGTCCAGTTGCCAACTAATATGAATAAAAGTGTTAGTCACATGCCCAGATTTGTCAGCCATTATGCTAGGTACCAGACTGAAAGAAGACATTGTGCTGACTTACAAACAAAAACATTGTATTATGGAGATGCGACCATGCAGCTAATATGACTAAGAATAGGGATTTCTTAACCGGATCTAGGGGGTTGGGACTGGATGGATATGGCTGGGCTGATGAGACAAGGAATATTCCCTAAGGAACAAAAAATATTTGATTCACCTAAGTTAAATCTTAAAGAATAAAGAACTTAAAGAATATGAAATTAAAAAATTTCACAAAGTAAAAATGAGGACAAAGAAAAGGGCAAATGTGCCTCCAGGAAGAATAAAAGCTTCACATGAAATGTAAAGATTATTTCTAACGATGACAGGAAAGCCTTTTCGTACAGGACTTTTTGAAGTGGAAAGCAGTGCATCTCTTTTTACAAGGTAACACTCCTCTGAAATCCTCACCTCCCCATGGCCTGCTGGAACTGGCCTGCACCCTGCTTCCTTCATGTCATCTTGAATCACTCAGCTATACATGTAAGGGTCTGCTATTGCCTGGCACCGCTACAGAGCCTGCTGGTATGAAAGCAACAAGCAATAACGTATGCAGTCTTTAAGAAATAGTTATTTTAATGATCTAAAATAAAACTAGTAAGTATTTTTAAAGTGAAAGTTCCCATTCATTAGAAAAGGATATTCATTGTGAATGATTAAAAAAAAATATTTGTGGCAAATGATAATGCAGTAACAAGGGAGAATCTCTCTGAGGCATTTCGTATTTAACTGAATCAAAACTGCACAAGATCTTAACATTAGCTGTTTGGTAGCACTGGCCACATCTCAGTGTTCAAGGCCTGTTTGTGGCTAGCAGAAAGCACAGTGAACAGAGTGGGCTAAAGAACATTTCCAGAATTGGGACAACTCTGTAAGACAGGAATAATCTTAAAAATTCCCCATAACTGACAGAGAGATCCATTGTCTGACAGTTAACGTGATACACTAACCTCTAAATAAATTACTACACTAAGATTTAACAAGTTCACAGCTCTTTCTGAATCATGGTATCATCTCAGAATGTTTTGTAAATGATTCTTTCTGAGTGGTGGTTCACATTTTGGACATAAGATTAAATGTGCTTTTCCTGCCTTTTATGTCTAAGATTTCTTTGCGATGATAGCCAAGAGATAAGAAGGATTTACAATGATTTTTTTTAACCTGTGAGGTTTCTGAAGGATTCTAAGATTGTGTGGATACTGGACAAGGGAGAGATAAAGGCAGTGGGAAATCACTGTCTAAGAGATTAGCTGGGGCCTCAAATAAGACAATAGCTGATAGGGCTCAAAGGAACCAGGAAATAGGAACATCAGGTTAAAATCAGTCTACAAGGGCTTCCCTACTGCCAACTCTTCACACAAACCACCCAGAAGCCAGTAGGCTTTATAAATCAAGAAACAAATGAAATGAAACAAAACAAAACAACAACATCAAGAACAAAGAACAAAGGTCTATCCTGGAGAAGTCAGGCTTAATAGCATAGTGAAGAAAGAGGGATATCACTAGAGAGGACACGCCACCAAGCAAAGCCACAAAGGACATTACACAGGGTTCTGATACTACACTGGTTTCTTTGTGGCCCTGCACTACACTGACTGCATGTTGATAATCCTTTGTAGCAAAAGTAAATGCACTAAGGGCTAATACATGAAGTTTCAGCACTCCCAGATATTTTAGAACATTATTCTTCAGTATAAATGATGACTGGCCAGTAAAGCCTTATCATGTATTTGACAAAATCCTATAGCACGAACAAGAGTACCAAAGAGAAAATAAAAGACCTAGAGGCTTTTTGTAGTTTCATTTTATGTTATTGTAATTATAACATTTTAATTACAACATTTCTCCCTTTACTTTCCTTTCTCAACACCCTCCCACTTACCTTCACGCTGTCTTTCAAACACATGTCCTCTCTTTTCACTAGTTGTTACTGCAAGCATATATGTGATATACATACATATTCACAAAATTAATCAGCTCAGTCCATGTTATATTACTTGAATATGTTTTACAGGGCTAATCATTTGGCACTTGATTACCAATCACTGTGATCTTCCCTCTCCTGCTCCCAGCTTTTCTCAGTTGCCTACATTTATTGATGTAAGGTTGAGGCCTTCTGAGCTTTTTCCCTTCCACTTGGGTATGTCCACCAATGTCATCCTTGTTCAGCTCATATTTAGGCAGTCACAGTGGCAAGGCTTTATGGATCTAGCAAAACTTTTAATGAGTAAATTGGACTAAGGGTTTTAAAAGAAGAAGAAATAAAACAAGAAAAATAAAAACAACTTTTTTTAAAAAGTCTAATGTTTCATTCAGTTTTATAATGAGATGCTCTAACTTGATATGAAAAAGAAAAATCTGAGGGTAGGATTCTCAGAAATAAAGAAATGTGATCTCCAGCAATTTTACTAGGAGGAGGGAAAGAAACTAAAGAATATCTTGTAGAAAAAAAAAACAAAGATAAAATCTCACTTTCTTTAATCAATCTAACAGGTTTTAGAAAAAGTAAATAAAATAAAATGGGAAAATGTTATTTTTAAAAAGACAAAGGTTAAAAAGTTAGACGTGTATGCTTTCATATAAAATGGAAGAAAAATTACCTACAGGCGAAAAGAATGCTTTAGCGAATGCTAGTAGACAGATGACAACACAGAGATATTTTCAAGTTTCCTGTGATGGCTAAAGAAAGACACTGGCAAACTCACCAGCCCTCTTTTCCCTCTCAGGAAGTTATTAAGAATATAGGTCACCAAGAAGAATGTCTATGGCAAGAAATCAAAAAATATAACATTCAGAACACAGTGGATCCAGCTTAGAAATGCAGTGAAGGAACATTCCAGATGACAGGTACCAGATGTACACAGAGAACAGCAACTTAGGACCAGAAAATAGATAGATAGATAGATAGATAGATAGATAGATAGATAGATAGATAGATAGATAGATGATAGATAGATGATTGATAGATGATAGATAGATAGATAGATAGATAGATAGATAGATAGATAGATAGATAGATAGTGAATAGTTAGACAAATAGAAAAATATAAAATCAATAAAAGATACAGGGGAAAGTCTTGGGGAATGGAGGAAAAAGATGGTTCTGTGTTAATTGTTGTTGAGAGTATATCTTATAGAATGAGTTCAAGTCAAAAAGGAAGGCAAAGAAACTCCACGCAAAACAAAAGTTTTAGAGCTTCACCATCACTGTGGACTGCTGGTGAATGATCATCTAACCACTACCAGAAAAAGTATTTTGTCTTCAAATTCTTATCAAACAACTGATCATATAAATAGTTCTAGTGAAAAAAATTAAACAAAAGGTTACGATGGCAATGTCAAAATACAGAAAGGAGTATGATGAGCTAAAAGGATAATAGCATGGCTATCATTATATTACAAAGTAAGGAATCATAGAGGCTGACTGTGTTTATAAAAATGGTCAATATACTTATATCCCAAAATTATAGACTTAATAAACTTGAAAAACATGATAGATTCATCCTGGGATAGAGTGGGATGCTTAGTTTATTACCTTCCCATATACTCCTGCTTACTTTTTATCAAATCTGTGGCTTCCTTTTTTCTTTAATTGTTCTTGCACGCACATATGTATACATTATATTGTATTTTATGCATATATTATATATAGAGATATAATATATGGTATGTTATATATAGTATGTATTATAATGCATACATATATTCCTAAATATAACTTGTTCAGTCAGTTTAATGCTACACATACATATATTTTCAAGGCTTATCATTTGGTAATGGATAACCAACTGCTTGCTCTTCCCTGGGGAGACTGTTTCTCCTGCTCTCAGTTTTCCTTGGTTGCCTGTAGTTCTCTCTGTAAAGTTAAAGCTTCCTGAGATTTCTCTGTCCACTTTACATTGTATATTGATATTGTCCTTATTCAGCTCATGTTTTTGCAGGATTGTTGGTGTGACTTTAAGGGTGTAGCTTCTGACATTACTAGAAGACACAATATCACAGCAAACACAGTGATTCTCTGACTCATATAAAATGACTTTTAACATTACTGAAATCAGAGTTTCAATGGAAGCAGTCTGACTCTAGAGGCCAGACTCTTAAAACGAATTACATGCCTCTGCTGAGATAAATTTGGCAAAAAGAAATAAGAAAAATTGCTTTTTAACATGTAGCATTCTATCAACCAAGGGCCTTGTGACAACAGTATCAGCAAACTAGAATCTTACAAGAAATTTGATTACAAGCATTATGCATATATGTCATGTTTTAGTGAAGATCTCAAACGTTCCCCCAAAGGATCCTGTATTGAAGACATTATCCTCATGCAGCCATGTTCAAAGGTGGGGGTTTTTGAAGGTAGCTAAATCATAAATGTTCCAACTTAGTAAATGGAGTAATTCATAGAATGAGACATTGGACTAGTGTAGAAACTTTAGAAGTCAGTACGAAGAAGCAGGCCATTAGGAGCATGTTCTTGGAGATTATCTTTATCCCTGACCTGCACTTTATGTCCATGCCAAAAGCAATTTAGCTGGATCACATACTCCAGCCATGATGTTCTGACTCACCAGAACCTACAGCAATGAATCCAAGAAAACACGATCTGAAATCTCTGAAACTGTGAGCAAAATTTGTTGTTCTTAGTTCATTTCTCTTAGGCAGTTTGTCATAGCAATAGAAAGCCGGATAACAAACTGACAACATTTGTCCTCACCCAAGATCCACTGAATAAGAACAGCAGAGGAGGGGGAGTAAGAAATCTGTTTAACATTCTCTCTGAGAGATTTTGATGCCATAAATTTACACAACCATTGTAAATTCTCAAAACCATTGAGAATGAACCTTAAGTTGATAATAAGGAAAAATTCTCAGGAATGGGTCAACTACATTCTTGACTTTCAATGAACATTTATTTTCATAAACATAGTGTGTGTGTTTGTGTGTCCTTGATACGTGTGTGTCTGTGTGTTACAACATAGAAAGTTTCCAGAATTAAAATATTATTTAATCATATTTACTTACCAAAAATAAAAAATAGGTGAGAAGTTTTAGAATAGAAATGTTCTCTAGAGCAGGACAGGGATCTCACCTGTGACATGGGATATAGCAGGCCTCCTGGAAGGCTAGCAATTCTCTCTCTGGTTAGGTGGCCTCCTGCATCCCTGGTTAGAGCAGTCCTCCTGTGTATCTGGTTAATGCAGTCCTCCTGTGTCCCTAGTTAAGGCAGATCTCCTGGGAGACAGGCAGGCTGTGGGGTGTGGAAGAGGGGCAGGCACGCCCACCTGCCCTGGGTGAAGGTGGAGACTGGAAGGAAGATGGGGCTTTGGCAGAGGGGATGGGTCCTGTGCCTGCTGAACTGCATGGGGGTCCTAGCTGAGGCATGGATTAGGGTGGGGAGTCTTACCTGTGTCCCTGGTTACAGCAAGCCTCCTGGGAGACAGGTAGGCTGTGGCGTACGGGAGAGGGGCAGGCACACTTATCTGCCCCCGGTGGTTTTACTCCTGTGTTCCCAATCAGCCATAAACTTATGGGTAGAGATTCATGTGCATCCTCCTAATATCAAAGGTGTGAGAGTGAAGTGTCACTCTGGAGGTTGGTTCCCATGGCCTCTCATGAAATGGAGAGACAGCAGTGGGGACATCATTCCAGCACATCAAAATCCCATTCACAGAGCGAAGACAAAACTGTTCAACATGAAGCTATCCCTTCTCGTTAGAGACAGCTCCTTCCAGAAAGTCGTTTGCTGCCCTCAAAACCCTCTGACAGGCCAAGAGGGAAGGACAAGTGTTATCCTATCAGATGCATTTTTTTTCATGGAATAGGATTTGTAAAATGATTTTGGATATAATATTACTTGTGATGGTGTTCTCCATCTTGGTTTCCAGTTTTCTGCTACGTCATGATCATAACTGTTGTAGGTGCACATGAGATGCTACTTGGATGATAGGCATATTAATAATCAAATTTTCAGAGGTGTGTGTCATGTCTGTCATGGTGTATTCACATATGAAACAAAGAGTTCCTGTTTCAGATGCACATTTTGAATTGGATACTTTGTGGGTGGAGGATGTAAGTGTAATCCTGTGCTCACTGATGGTTTCTGTCACCATGCTCATTTCCTGTACACACTTCAGAGTGAGAGATTGGTGTCAGCATAATCGTCATGTGAGAGACTTCCCCAGCAACTCCTGGGAAACAGATGCAAAGACTCACATCCAAACACTAAGCAGAGTTTGGCAGATCCTGCAGAAGGAAGGAGAAGGATTATAGGAAACAAAAGGATCAAGGACACCACAAGAAAACCTACAGAATAATCTAACCTGGACACATAGAGGCTCACAGAGACTGAGCTGTCAACCAGAGAGTCTGAATGGGACTGACCTGGGCACTCTTCAAATATGTTACAGTTGTGTAGCTTGATCTTCTGGTGAAACTCCTAATAGTTGAAGTGGGAGCTGTTTCTGAATCTGTTGCTTGCTTTTAGTGCCCTTTCCTCCTATTGGATTGCTGCATCCCTTTGTAGTAGGAGAGGAGGTGCCCAGTCTCACTGCAACTAGAAATGCCATGGCTGGTTCATATCTGTGGAGGCATGCCCCTTTCTGAAGAGCATTGAAGAAGGGATTGATGGTGGTGGGGGAGTGTGGTAGGGGGGAAAGGACCAGGATGAGAAGAGAGAAGGAAACTGGTCTGGATATAAAAATGAGTAAATAAATTAATTTAAAATGATTTTTTTAAAGAGAAAAATGTTCTCTAGACACTCAGATGGAAACTAAAGACAGAAATGGATATCTATAAAGACTCAAAAAGTAGACTATAACTTGGATTAAGATTCAACCAGACATACATTGTAGCAGAATCATTCCTAACAATCTTCCAGTGAGGCAATATGTACCTTGCTAAAAGATGTGAGTGTGGCATTCCCACAACTAGACCAGCAATAAATGTGTTAATTACCAAAGCAGACTACATTTCATCCTCATGAAGACTATTCTACTTCTAGCAAAAAGAAGCCAAATAATTCTAAATATGTTTATTGTGCTACTCATGTTTGATTTTCATAAATCTAAGTATAAACTAATCTATTTAATGACAGTCTTGGATTTGGTGAGTTCATTCATCTCAAATTCTTTCTGAATCACATTTTTGTGTGAGAAATCTTCAGGTTACAAGAGTTCTCAGTACTTGAGATAAAAAGCTATTTGTGTATGAAAAAGTTCAGAAAGCATACAGAAGGGGCAGAACTGAAAAGCCCAAACTAAAAGGGAAAAAATGGGAAGAGCGGATGACAAGGATAGTTGGCTATGGTATGGTTCAAGTTCAAATTAAAGAATAAAGTCGATAAAAATGACAAGAATGCGGGGGAAAGACAGGAAATGTCTGTGTCACCCAAGAAACCCGAGGACTAAGGCATAAAATGAAATGGACCTGGAGAAAATGGAGACTTAACAACCGCCATTACCTTTGATTTATATAATCCAGGGTAAGTGCCTGTGGGAGCAACATTCAGTGCACATGGAGTTTCAATTCTTTTAGCCATTCTCTTTTAGGAAGATTTATGTGCAATAGCATTTACAGGTTAAAATTCCATAGCGAGGATAAAATTTAACAGTAAATATTGCCCTACATGCAATCTTGAAAATTTCAGCACAAAGTACTGAGATTGTTTTTAAATAATATAAATTATTTTTAAAGAATGTACTAGAGCAAATAGCAGTCAGTCTATCTTATGTCTCTAATGCCAGTGTGGCCACATTAAATGACCTTTTTATATTCTTCTCTTTCCACATCAACAAATACAATAACAAAAGATGTAATAATTAAAGTGTGTGTGTGTGTGTGTGTGTGTTTTCATGGAAAAACAAGTCATACATTTTTTACTAGTAAAAATTAGTAATTTACAAAATATTGACCTATTTTGAAACTGAGATAAGCCAGGAGTTTCTTCTACTTCCCATGTACAGCTATCTTTCTTGAGCATATGTATTAATATATCATACAGTGACTATTTCTGTTAATATCAGTAGTACTAATATTTCAATTCAATATCCATACTTATCACCACTTAAAGGCTTCCAAATATAAATTCTAATCTTAAGATTATTATCAAATAGTAAATTAATCACAAATTGTCAAATATTTAATTAAAATTATATGTAGCAATCGATTCTCTCCCTCTCTGTTTTTGAACACAGTCAGCACAGTTGCTCTTACTGATTCAACAACAGGGTCCTGTGCCCACACAGTTGGGTTCTCGCCATGAGTGCTGCACAGGAATGAACTAAGGTTCTTAAAAAGTGTTTTCTCAGTCTTTCTATATTGAATCCATTTGCAGATCTTTACTAAATGATGTAATTGATCTTTTGTGATGCTCAAGTGTTTAGTCATCAGCAAAATAGTCAAGACAATTTTCCATTTTAGAAGCCTTATATTTTGGCTGAAATAAAACTTGATTGTTATGAAATAAAAGAATGAGAATTATACCTAGAATCAATAATAAACACTATGATAACAAATGACAAGAGTGTATCATTAGAACACAAATACAGTGTCAAAAACATGTCTGTATCTGTCAGCAGTGCTATAGAGCAGAGACCAATGGATCCCTGCAGTGCACTTGTTCTGGCTAAATCAGAGTGCCACATGACCAGTGAGAAACTTAGATTCAAAAAACAAAAACGCAAAACAAACAAACAAACAAAAAACCAACGGAAAGGGATGCCTGATGTTGACCTCTGCTTCTTTGAGCATCTGCATGCACGTATGCACACATGTACACATCACACAGTGTCTCGGTACTTTTCTTTTTATTTCAGAGTTTCTTGCTCCTAGTAATATACTGACTGCCAAGGAATCAGTGTCTTTCTTCAATTACAGGATTAGAAAGAGATTTAAAAGTTCACCTGATTTTTTTATAACTAAATTTTTGTGACTTCTATGTCTATTACCCTGCACAAAGCCTCTGCATGAGTAGATGTACCAGACAATAATGAGACCATACTTCTATTGATACACAATGTCCTTACAAAGGTAACCGTACTCTTAAGATACAATCTTACAATCACTCCCTTTGGTATTTGTCCAAATGAGGTGAAAACATATTTTACAACCAAAACAATGGACAAATAAGATGTCCTTCACAAAGTACATGATTAATTATACTGTAGTCAAATGAGACTGAAAATAAATACCAAGCTGTTTAAAGATATACAGAGAACTTAAATACATGTAAATGAATGAAACTCATCTGAAAAGATTACCAACTGTATAACATGCTAGAAAAATAAAACTGTAGATGTCAGTAATTACCAGAGTTTGGGTGAGAGGGGGAGGAGTAGGCAGAGGAGATTTTTATAGCTGTGACAATACTCACTGCTATGATAGTGGATACATGTCATTTTATGTTTGACAAAAACAACAGAGTATACCCTATCCAAACTGACTTTGCTGTTAGCCATGGGCTGGCGGTACTGATGGAATGCTGGTGCACATTCTTCATATGTAAGAAATGCACCCTCTGGTATAAGATGTTGATAGGAGAGGCTATGGAGTTGAGGCTGTGTGTATATAGTGTCAGGGGAAATATGGAAAACTTACATACTTCCAGCTCAACTGTCCTTTAAGCCTAAAATGCCTCTGAAATTATAAAGTCCACTAAAAATGTGAAACATTTCCCTGATGGTCTGAAACTGAGCTCCATCTGGAAGTCTTGTATTTGTTAAACCTAACAGCAGTGTTAGAGGTTAGCTGGAGTATTTAGTTACACAATTTGTGATGAATGTCTTAATACATAAGTGTATTTTGAGCTTCCTCCTCCCATCTCAGAAGGCATATCTCATGATCTGTCCAGTCCAGACACCCTGCGGTATAGACAGTGAAGTAGAGGTGGGCACCCTAGAAATGGATTACTGCATTCCCTACAGTTTGGCTCCATCTAATGAATTTTGGAATTATAAAAAATATTTTCACATCAACTTCTAGCCTTGAAAATGAACATTCTTCCTTTACGTAAGGTTTCCATGTGACCACGGGCTTCTTTGTTTACATGTGTATTGTTTTCATAATTTCATTAAGGCCCTGCCAAGTCAGAAATTGCTGTTTCAATTGTTTGGGTATTCCTCATGGACTGAAAGTGACATCGGAAGAACACTCCGCATAAATGCTAGTTAAAGTATTCTTCTCCTGTCTCAGATATTTTTTAAGTAGTACATCTGACCTTTAGTGCAACATGCTATGTTTTCTGATAATAGGGCTATCTCTGAGAGGCTCATTTACATGGTATCACTACGAATTTTGTATTTTGTTTATTCAAGGAGCAATCCCTGTCAATCCCCACAAGGCCATGATTAGAATCTCTATATTTCTGAAGCCACCTGTCAACACAACTGTGCTTAAATAATTACATTCAGCAAACTATAACCCTGGGCAATTTCACTTGCTACAGCTATTCCTATGCTGAGAATTTTAGGTATCAGCACTAACCAAGCTAACAATAAAGCTCGTGAAACTGAACCTCTTATCTGTCAAACACATCTCTGGATACTTGTATCTTACAGAGAAGTCTATTATAGAGATACTGACACATATCACACCCCCACTGTCCCTCTATAAACATACAATATTATTGATGGTAGATGCCAACTAAGGGCTGTCATCAGCCATAATCGGCCTATCTGCCAGAATAGATTTAATTTGCTGACATGAAGCAGCCTCACTTTTTATATACCTGGGCTAAAATGATGTCTGAGCTGTCTCAGAGAGTCATAATTCCCACACTGATGACTGACAATCAGTCACTGATTACAGTGGACATTGGGTACTTTTCACTTTACTCTGAGACCTTCACAGGGGCTTTTATGAAAAGATTTTTCTTCAAAGTCCAAAGCCAAGATAGAATATCTCAACATAGCATCCATTTTTAATGACTCTCAAACTAGAATATAAACCCCTATTCAACCTGCATTGACTCTCAGCAGGATTTTAACAATTGGCCTCTCTCTTGTCTCTCTGTCCATGTTAGATACAAATCCCTGGGGTAACCATGGTAGATCCAGGAGAGTGGGGGCTTTAGAACATCTAGCTGATGGTTAAAATGGAGATCGATGAAATTAAGAGACAATCCAGGCTTTCCTTCATCACCAGAGTCCTGTGACAGCTCCCTCTATGTTCTAACCCCTCCTGCAAAAAAAGAGGCAAATTAGGGGTTCTATTATTTATTCTCAGTGAACAAAAAAACCCTGAGGGGAATGCAGGCTGTCAAATATTAAGAACAAGTGGTGCAATTAGAAACCAGAGTTTGGGTCTTAAATTTCTCTGTAAGGAAAAAAGAAAGAAAGAACGAAAGTTAGAAATAGGGAGACAGGGAACTTTAGAAAACATATACTCTTAAGCAAAATCTGAGAATTCAGACCCAGCCTTCTCATTCAGATTTCATTTGTTTCACCCTTGGAATAAAATATAAAGATGCTCAGAAATAGAAGCAAAATTGGCAGCCTGCTACTGGTGTAAAATAGGTCCAAACACAATAAATGACACTTCTTATAAACAGTGATCTCTGACATGATGGAGTGAATTGGCCACACCATGCACAGTGCAATGGCCACTCCCTCCACCTGCAAATAAATGCTCTGTGAATATATGTGCCTTTGGAGAATACCCACTGGTATATAAAAATCCCTGCCAGATGACAAAATGCATTATTAAATATAAATGAAAATTCTATATCCTTGCTTTAGAACAGAAGATTCTGTTTCATTGTTCATGTGCAAAAGCTTGCTTGTAGCTATGAATATATGGGGGTGCACAGTCCACACCAGGGCCACCAGGTGTCCACTGATCATATTGTCCCTGCTATGGGACATGAAGGGACTCTGGTGCCTTTCCTTTGCCTACTCTATAATGTATGGTTTTTTATAAATTTTATGCAATAAAGTTCTTAGAAATTAACTTGGAGACTACAGTGGAGCTAGACTTGAACCTTGGACCACTTGGAGGAAGGGTAGTACTGTGACTAACCGACTAGCTGTGTAAGTATACTTAATTAATTACTGTCAATCTTTATGCTCCCTTTGACATTGCCAATCTACACACATGGATGTAGGATATAAAATCTAGAATCAATGTTATTTGCTGCATTGACATCTGGAGAAAAAAAAAGAGCCTAGAATTACCTAGCCTTGAGCTCTTTTCCCTACTCTGGTTCCAAGGGAAAGATCAATGAGCTAAGCAACACCCCTTTTATAGAACTGGGTGTTATTCCTATTTATCAGTGAGCAACAGGCTTCGAACCCTTGTCCTCTATGAAAGCCAGGAGCCAGCTTTACCCTATGTTACTACAAACCCTGCCTCCCATAGCCCCTAATTTATACCCTGTCCTGAGTTCAAGTGATGCTAATTCCATATGATATGACCCTGTCTGGCACATGGTGCCCTCCTAACCCAAGCTTGGGTTCTCTCAGGACATTGCAATGGAAGATAGGGATTTCATCATTCTCTATCCTTAAGGTGTATATCCATGGCGCAACATACGGAGTGATTTGCACATCACATTCCATAGTTGAGTAATTCTTCTAAGTCTCTTCATGCTCTTTCAAGTAAAATTTGAGCTGCTGTGATGGTTAATTCAAAGCCCTGTTTCCCATTACTCCATGCCACAGCATAGATCTCCTTGATCCTCTATTTTTTTTTTAATTTAAAGCATAGTAAAAGAGCTGTTGATTACTGCCATGGTATGTATGCCACTCCAGCACCCTTGGGGTTATCTTGCCATGCTGGTCATAGTGATTCATAGATGTCAAATCTGTGTAGGATATCTTAGCTGTGTTGGTGGAGTCCCTTCTTTGGAAGCTTAAATTTTGCTACCATAAAAGCTGGTACTTAAGTGGGAAGTATTCAGGTCAGTTCTAGTTTAGGGGTTTCTGGGACCTGTTGCATGGTGTCTTCAGCAATTGGGACTTATCTTCAACCTCTGGAGGGCAACCAAGATAATAACCTCTAACATTTTAGGAGTTTCTTGAGCAATCCTGACCATCAACACAAGAGAAGGCTTCTCATGTCTGGTATTGAGGTTTTGTAAGATGATTTTTGGTTCTTAGAGGAAGCATCCATCCAGATGAGAAGAATTTCTTTAAACTATATATGTATATTTATACACAGACTTACATGTATTATAGATGTTTATCAGGCAGATAGTTAATAGTATGATTTTTTACAACCTTTTCAGACATATTTGCTATATTTTACTCTTGTTCTTCTGTGTTTTTCTCTTTCTCTCCTTAATTAGAGTTATTTTCTCATTTTCCCAATCAGATTTCTTGTCTCTTGCCATTCCTCTCTCTACTGATTCCCCACTTCCCCACCCCAGAAATTGTTCCTTTTTACATTCCTGATTTATGCATTTACTCCAGGGTATGTACTCATATCTAAGATTTGGAGGTAGCAACCTCAAATGAGAGAGAATATGTGGCATTTGTCTTTCTGGATCTTGGTTTCCGGATTCAATATTATCTTTCCTATTTCCATCCATTTACCTACAAAGTTCATGATTTCACTTTTCTTTGTGCATGAATAGTGTTTCATGGTGCCACAGTACAGACCATGAAACTTGGATATTCAATACCAAATGCTTAGCCCTGAGAACCTGTGTACAAATAACATTATATGGTAAGGTTAACATTATAAGGGTGGAAAAGGAAGGGGGCGTGATAGTGATGATCTCAAAATATATAAAAAAAAATTAATTACATACTTTTTATGTTTTAAAAAGAGAGAATTAGAATAACTATCTCAACTTTTTCTCCCTTCTTAAATAAGTAACAGATACTTCTGCAGATGTGAGAGGAAAGCCATGAAAGGAACACTGTTCTACTAATAAAACCTTTCTGAAGAAGGCTGCTTCCTCTAAGACTTCGATACCAAATAGCAGTCTTCCCTTCTGTTCTTTCTACATCAAACTTAGTTTAAATAATAACCTAACAACCACCTACAACATAAACTATGTCACACTTACCTTGTCCATGAGACGCCACCTAATGGTGAATATTTTACTGCCATAATTTTATGCATAAACATTCCTGGTTTTAAAGACAGGGCGGCTGTTATTATCACGTCACACGCTTGTTCTTTGCCACTCCAACCACCCAGGGTCTTCCTTAAGCTCACACCTGAAAGTTTCTACTGAGTCATTCATTCTTCAAGGATCCCAGAGATCTTCCCAACAGCCATAATGGTGAAAACATTTTGAGATATATCCCCCCCCCCCCCCAAAAAATACCTACTGTATGGATTAGTGTTGTGTTAATTGTCAACTTGACAGAATCTAGAATGCCCTTGGAATTGGGCCTTCAGGCATGCCTGTTGAGAACTATTTTAATTACATTAATTGATATAATTTAAATTGTGAGTGAGACCATTCTTTAGGCAAGAGATTTGGGGCATTATAATTAAAAAAAAAAATGACCTTAAGATTAGCATTGATGCCTCTTAGAAGAAGTAACAAAATACTCACAGGAGCAAATATGGAGACAAAGTGGGGAGCAGAGACTGAAGGAGGGGCTGTTCAGAGACTGCTCCACCTGGGTATCCATCCCATGTGCAGCCACCAAAGGCAGACACTGATGTGGATGCCAGGAAGTGCATGTTAACAGGAACCTGATATAGCTGTCTCCCAAGAGGTTCTGCTAGAGCCTGACATATACAGAGGAGGATGTTCACAACTAACCACTGAACTGATCACAGTGTCCCCAATGGAAGTGTTAGAGAGAAGACTGAAGAAGTTGAAGGGGTTTGTGACCCCATGGGGAGAGCAAGAATACCAACCAACCAGAGCTCCCAGGATCTAAACCAACAGCCTGGGAACACACATGGAGGGAGAGACCCATGGCTCCAGCTGTATATGTAGTGGAGGATGCCCCAGTGTTGGGAAATTCGAGGGCGGGGAAACGGGAGTGGGTGGATGGGTAGGGACACATCCTCATAGAAGCAGACAGAGGGGAGATGGGATAGGGGGCTTCAGGGGGATGGGGAATGGGAAAAGGGGACAACATCTGAAATGTAAATAAATAAAATATCCAATAAAAAAAAGATTAGCATGTGTTCCTTGTTTTTACTGTGACTGTGAGGTGATCATCCTGCTGCCACAATGGACTGTACCTTGCCTTATGAGCTAAAATAATCCCTTTTCCCTTGAGCTGCTTTTGTCAGAGTATTTTATTACAAAACTGGGAAAAGAAAACTAAGACACTCACTGACTCATGGGCAATGCAGGTCATCAAAAAGCCTGCTGCTCTGGGAGCACAGGCTGTCTCTGACTTTGTTGCCTACATTTGGGACCCTTTCCCCTAACTGGGCTGCCTTTTCTAGTCTTATGCAATTTGATATACCAAGATTGGTTTATATTCATGAGAGGCCTCCACTTTTCTGAAGAGAAAGGGAGGAGAAGTGGAAGGGGTAGGGGTGGGGGCAGGCATGTGGCAGTGGGGGGGTGTGGCTGGGAGGAAGGAGGGAGGGGAAACTGCAGTTGGAAAGTAAATAAATAAATAAATAAATAAATAAATAAATAAATAAATTTAAAAGATTATTTACAAAAATCTCATTTGTGACACCATCATCCTTACAAATGCTTACATATGACCCTTTTAAAAATAAAGTAGTTTTTATTCTCCTATTTTTCTCAAAGTCAGTTTGTAAAGAGGATGCAAACAAAAATGAGCTTTTTAGTTTCAGCAGATGCTCAAGGATTTCTTACCTGAAGTACAAACTTTCAAAAATATGGTACAATGTTAAAAAAAAAAAAAAAAAAAAAAAAGCAACCCTGCCGTTGCTTATCGCCTCAACAGCCCCTACAAAGACAAATGCTGCTGTAATTGACAAGAACACATTTCTTCCCAGTTCTCTTATTTACACATTTTTATTTATTGAAGGCCTTCTGCTTAGCTGACATGTCCTAGATGCAAAGGTACAGCGATGTGTAAGTCACAGCTCGAAGACTCTCTCCATTCCCTTGCCCTATAGTGGGGTGTGTCCATTCATCCACAACAACCTGTCACATCAGCCATAACAAGTCTACCGCGCTGTTGGAATACATGAAGAATAGAAGAATGTAGACAGAAGAGGATCTGTGATACTCGACTTTCCTGTAAACCTACAACTATTCTAAAAGAGAAATTAACTGCTAATTTTAAAATCATTCGAAACACCGGTTTTAGCACTAATGTTGAATTCTAAAGATAATGTACAATGACTAACTAGTGTCCCATATGCCAGCAACACCTAATCTTTATACAATCTACTGTTTCATCTTCAGATGACACAATTTAGGCAAGACAGGCAACAATTTGCCCAGGTATGTTTGACTCTTGAGATGTGGGCCAGAAAATGTGGCTCTTCCCAACTGAATTCATTATTGATCTGGAACAAAGAAAAAATTCTCTCTCTCTCCTTCCCCCTCCCCTTCCCTCTCTCTTTGTGTGTGTGTGGGGGGGGGGTCTGTGAATGCATGTTTGTGTATACATATATTCATGCAGATGTACATGCACATACATTCACGTGCATACGGAGACCAGAGGTCAACATCACATATCTTTTTCACAAAAGCATCCCAGAGTTCATCTATTAGCTGGCTAGTTAGCCAGCACTTTCTTAGGCTCCTCCTGACTTCATCTTCCTAGCACTATGGTTACATAGACTAATACACACCAACACATCTTCACTGGTATCTTCACACCTTTATCCACATCTTTGCAGCCTCGATAAGTTTTCTTAAAATACTACGAAGGCAATAACCACCTTTAGTAATCATGTTAATGACAAGGCAAATCAACCTAGGAGGCTTTAGAACCTCAAGCAATGACTCTCAACTCTAAAGTTCCCATTAATATTCTTCACACTGTTTTGAAATTCTTGTAATTCCTATTACAGAAGCATCCCGATTCAGAAGGAAAAAAGTCGTTGCCTTCCAGTTTTAAAAAATAAATCATGAATTTATTTAAAATAGTGGGATCTCCTATTTTTAAGCCTCTACACACTGCCGAGCTGTTATTTGGCAGTATTCAGAATAGAATTATTTCTCCTAAAAGAGTCCACAGTAATATTTAATGGCATTAATTAGGTCCTATCTGACTCATAAAACTGCCCACCTTCTATGCTAAGCAATAAACCTAAGTAAATTCCTAGGTAATCTGAGCACTGATTAAAGCATCATTGGATATCATAACTTTTTGGTTCCTTACAACACCTGCTACAGCACCATTTATTCATTTAACAGGAGTGTGTTGCAAATTGTCATTAAACATACTTGGTTAGCTTATAAGACATTATCGGAATACAGATTGAAGACACGGGGATAAGGGAGTTTGCATACAAAAATACTCTTGAGGGGTTGCTTGGTGAGTAACTTTTCAGGTGTGTTCGAATACTTGGGTCCTTGGTGGCTGGCAAGTGGCATACTAAATATGTTGGAACTTGTATTTTTGCCACTTAAACAGGCCATGGCAAACAAAGTCAGTAGCATTTCATAGGCTCAGTTGAGATTGTTCCCTAACTTTAGAAAACTGCAGCACATATTTTATAATGCAGCCATGTTAAAAAGAGTTCCATATGGCCATGTTTCGCCAAAAAGTTTGAAATGAGACTTCCTGGTTTGTTCACAGGGAGATGAAGGTAAGGACTGTGCTTTAACATTTTCAAATACATATGGATGATGTACAATAATATATATTTGAAAACAAAAATAAAAAATGTACATGACCATTGTTTCTTATTGTACAAACAATAGTATCTGTGTCAGTGTTTGGGGGAAAAAAGTGAATTGGGAATTAATTTTTAATATTTAGCTTAAGGTTGACAATTAATCAAATAATGAAATCAAAAAATAAAAATGTCCAAAAACAATCTAGAAGCTGTGTGGACTTACTTAAGCAAGTCACGTTGACTCCACTTAACTAATCTAGCTATAGTCAAAGAAATGCATAAATGGATGTGCAATTTTCATTATATGTAGAGAAAAGTTATGTTATCGACTTAATCTCTGTTCAATCACCTTTAAATTTTGCCCATGTGTTGGTTTCTGAAACAGAGTTAGCAAAGCACACAGAAACACTTCTGAATAGATCTAGATCGGAAAACTTGTGGGGCACCTGAAGATGCAGTTTAGACCGTCAGTATGCAGCGCCCTCTGCTGTCAAACAGAACAACTCACTCTCATAAAAATCTGTTCCTTATTCCGGTTTAAACAATGAGAGACAGAGATGCTAAGATTTTCCTGGAATTAGAGCTGTAATTCCAGGTAATCACCACTCACCTCTGTAGTTTATCAGATAAACATTTTCTTTTATGGAACAAAACATCTAAGAGCTAGTATATGCAAGGAAATAATCACCAAAAAAATGGCACATTTAGAGTGCACATTTAAAGACTTTCTGTCTGTTCAAACTGAAGGTCAATTTATCTCATCTTCCATCTATTTATCAGCATAACTTTCCCTCTTCGAGGCTGCACAGCCACTTCCTGTGGGGAGAACTATTTTCCCTGAATCTATAAGCTTGTATCTTCTTGCCAGAGCTCACCACAGCAATAAGCATGCATTGTTTACTTTGGACATTCTGAATGCTGTATCATTCATCAAATTATTTTTTGCTACATTTTAAAAACCTACTAGGTGACAGTGGGGACTAAAGAGACTCATCACTGATCAAAGCTCTGAGAATAACTAACTTTTGATTCATCAGTCTCAAATGAGGCACAGGGAATACTGAGGAATGGTAGGCTGAAAGAATATACAGTGGTGTATACAAGGTGTTGTAGTGTTCTGTCTTCAGAGGGTGACATGGCTGTGGCAATCAAACTCTTAGCAGCTATGGTTACCTACATGAGACCTCCACACCCAGTTCTGATTATAATTATCGTTGTGGCTTACATTTGAAAATTGTATTATACTCCTCAGGCCCAGGGGCAGTTTTCTAACATCAGAACTAGGGCATGTATTGTAATACTGGGAATTCTGGCTTTGTGAGTACTTCTTTTGGGTGGGGTGCTGTTTCTGGGGGACTCGGTAAGTTTAAATAGGGTCACTTATGAGAGCTTGAGTAATTTACCAGTGGCTTACACCATTGAATAACACCTGCCCCCTGCAACCATAAACTTCTTATAGATCCTTTGGAGGGGCACTAATTGATTGGCAACTGTCAGCTAGATATACACACTCAGTTTGAATGTGTCCATGATACAGGTGATGTAAAGCAACTTGAAGTAAAAATCATTTATAGTGTTGGAAAGGTGTTAAATTGAAGGCCTGCCATACTCAAAAGCTGGACAAGTGAGTTATGTAAATATGCCATACTCCTAATCCTCATTTTGACTGATGCACCTCTATAAAGTATTTCTATATGGTCTACAGCAACACTGAGGTGTGGTGTATACATAGTCCCAGTAAGATTTCCATGATTTATTTCTCTGAGTAGTGAAAAAGTCATCTCAGCTGACAAGAGTCAGGTTCTTAGTGGGTAAGTTATTTGTATATGAGAGTTTTGTAACTTTAATGAATTATGATTTTTTTCTCAATAGTAAAAAAAAAAAAAATACCACTTATTTGGAGGTGACATTTCAAGCTAAAATAAATTGAAGCATCCTTAAGCCACATAATATTATAGAATCTTTTTGTTGTTGTTGTTGATTTTATCAACAGTATGAAGAAATGTCTCGGCACATATTTATATTTCTAATTCTCTTTTAGGTGAGCACTATATTTTCACCAAAATATGTATGAGTTTACCATATCACAGTTTTCCGTTTCCCTCAACAGTATATTGAGATACAGAGTTCAAGTTTCCCACCTGACTAAAAATTGCTTTTGCAGTAATTTCCTTCTTTACCTACCAAAACTCTGTTCTTGGAACAAAGTTCCACATCCTAAAAACTATAGGTCACAAAATATAAATTCCCCAAGCTCCTACAAACACTACACGATAACTGTTACCTGTGCAAACAAAATTCTTCTGGGGAGTGTTCTTAGAGGAAAAACAGCTGTTGGGCCCTTCCTTTTGTGGAAGCTGCAGGCTCACACAGAGGTCCTCAGTTTTCTTCAGGGTAGACTGTGGCACTGTGAAACCCAAGCCCATTTGTTTGCTAATAGACTCATGTCAATAGTAACCTGCTGGCTTTTACTTTGTTTTTCACTGCGTTTCTCTAAGAAAGGATCTCACTATGTAGTCTAGACTGTCCTGAAGCTCATGTTCATTCTCCTGGCTAACCCTTAAAGTGCTGGGATTACAAGCACACACTTACTGATTTTTATAGCTGGTTTATAGAGATGTAACCAAATGTGTGAAGCATGTTGTATTCTTTCTTAAGGAATTCTCTTGCATGGTTCCTTTGTAGCTTTGGTCAATCCTTCAGCATTGTGCCGGTGTCTACATGCTTAAATAAAAATGTCTTCTACTGCACATATTATAAAACCTTGTAGTTGTTTTACCAAAAGAAATAAAGGGGATGTCACTTGATTTTGGAACAATTCAAAGAGTTAGTGGGTTGTGGCTACATAGTGAGAGAGTTCAATCCAAAAACAGCATGGCACAGTGACTGGAATTCAGAGGTCTGAACATACCATAGAAGTATACATAACATTTAAATATAAATATACAATATAATTATATAGTATATATATGCATATATATACATATATATGTGTGTATGTGTGTATGTGTGTGTGTGTGTTTGATAAATATATACATTTACACTGACTGGCTTAGGATTACTATTGCTGTGACCAAACACCTTTTCTTTCTTATTCATCCCCAAGATCTCAAATTTAAACCATAAATAAGCTTAAAAGTTCCAGGTTTTATAAGTTCAAACACATTAAAATTTCAGTCTCTTTAAAATATCCAATCCCTCTAAAAATCCAAAATTTCTTTTAAAAGTTCAGTCTTTCAGCTGTGAGCTCCTGAAAATATTAAATAATTACTTTGTTCAAGAGGGAAGAAAAACCAGAGCACAATTACAATCTGAACAAAGGAAAATAAAACTCCTACAGTATAAATAACTCAATGTCCAATTATCTTGGATTCACCCATGATTTTCTGGGCTCCTCCAACGAACTTGAGTCACAGGGTCTGTAGCACACACAGCTTGTCTTCTCTGTTCCAGCTGCCTGCAGCTACTCCATTGCCGCTGCTGTTATTGGTGGTCATCTCATTGCAACTGGGCTTCACTTTCACTAAGAGCCTTTTATAGACTCTCTTCATGATGTCAAGCCTCAACCTCACTTCATGACCCCTTCCTGAGTCTTCATCTGCCACTGAGGCTGCACCTTCACCAATGGCCTCTCCTGACTTCTCACAGTGCCAGGCTTCAGCTGTTCTCCATGACCTATTTATGTCTTCAAAAAGAGATTACTCAGTACCACTTGAGTAATCTTACAGTACCAAATTCAGCTGCCCACCTGAGGCACAACCTTGGTAGTCTCTGGAATATAGTTTCTTGTGTGATGACTGTTAGTATTCTGTCTAAACTCCTCCACCAGTTACCTGGCAACAGCCAGATATGCTCCTCCCCACAGTTATCTGGCAGCAGCCAGGTAGGCCTGGTCCACTATAAAAGGGGCTGTTTGCCCCCTCCTCTCTCTCTTACTCTTACCTTCTTACCCTCTTGCCTCTAGCTTCTCTGTCCCCCTCCCCCTTTTTCTTCCTCTCTCTCCACATGGTCATGGCCAGCCTCTACTTCTCTTCTTCTTCTCTTCTTCTTCCATCTTCTTCCCCCCACCTTTGCCCTATCTCCTGAATAAACACACCCCCCCCAAAACCGTGTGGTCTGGAGTGGTCTGTTTGCTGCGGTTGGACATCTGAGATAACAACTAACACTGGTGCATTGGACCAAGATCAAAAACTTCAGGAACCGCTGTGCTGCCAACTACCGCTGGCTGCTGTAACAGGGCAAGACCAATGCCACGTTGCCTGCCTCTACCGCTGCCGCCATCCCCTCTATGCCACATGGACTCCATCACTGCTACCTACCATCATTGCATAAATTTCCACCGCTGCTACAGACTAACTCTGGCTGTGGCGCACCACATGGTGCTCCGCCATGTGCGTTAGGCAGCCAGCCAGGCCTACACAGACCTCGAGGTTCCACCTTCCTGATACCAGACTGCATAAGTCTGCAAACACACACCCACACCAGCATATTGATTGATAAGGAGATTCCAATTGGTGAGAGGAACCCTAGATGCCCAGATAAGGCCTGGCCAGCCTTCCCTGAACTGAGAGGTGTTGGCATTTGACTGCCCCAGTGTCGCGCCCAACTTGTCCAGCAAGCAGACACAACACGGTTGGATTCTTCTCATCAGCCTTTATTGCAGGAACTAATAATAATACTATGGGGGACCCCATGCAGCCGGAGAGTGCTGCTTATATAGAGGAGCAGATGTTGTCAATGTAAGGATTGGTTAAGGCTACAGTACCTCGTTAGCATATGTCCACTCGGGAGGGGCACACACCAGAATCATGCAGACGCATGTGCAGAATACCTGTTTACCAGAAAAATCTGAAGAGGCAGGCAGGCAGTTGGCACCATCTTCTAATGTCGGCTACCAACACCCCAGTCCATATGACTGGCCTCCTAGCTGTACTACTACTTAGGACATTGGCCACTAGGTGACTCCCCCCTCGAAAGCAGTTTACAGTCTCCTGCCAAGCTCTTGCAGCTGCCGGAAATCCTTGTACCAAGTTGAATTGCTTTCGGTGATCTCCAGGAGTTCCCTGAGGCCCCTAGGTAATCTTGTGACAACCTGATTATCTAGGCTGTTGCCTGATTTATTACTGATTTTTCTATCAGGATATGATACAACTAGCTCGGTAAGCCCACCCCGTCACCCAATGTCTTCTGCTACATTGTCTTCTGCTGCTCCCCCAGACACCCCACTGGGTTGTCTCCTGAAAAACTTCAAATCTCTAAAATGAACACCTGATTTGAAGCCTTCCAAATTGCTACATCTCTGCAACAAAGTCTGGATCAGATACCCTCTAGATAATGGTTTAAAATGACTAACTAATGGCACACTAGACCCAGTCATTTTAAAGGGTATTCATATATACATACAGCAGTCTGGTAAATGAAAAGAGGTTTCCTATATTCAAGCATTCATCTACTTTTGCTCTAATCTCTGCATGTGTTCTGCCTGTTCCCCACCTCAGGTTTTTTTTAACCATTCCCCAGTGATCAGAGTAACCATCCACACAGTCCCAGGAAAGATTTCTTGAGCTCAGAGCTAACCCTTTTCTTCCCTGACCCTTGTTCTAGGATTCTCCTTGGATGAGACATTTTTTCTCTCCTCTTGAGACAGTTTCCCGTAGCTGAGTACCACAAGCCAGGCCTGGACAGACTGTTCTCTCTCTCAGGAGCACTGACTCCAAGCTCTACTCCCTAGCGTGTCTCCTCCAGGGGTCAGTCCGCCACCTGCTAATATAGGCCTCTTCCCCTGCTCCTCCATCATTTGCGGCCAGCTGCAACCATTTAGTTCAGCAGGTTTGCCTGAAAAGCAGCAGGTTTGCGAACTTGTTTGCTCCCTTTCCCTCTGTGTTCCTTAGCTCTGCTCTGGGTCTACTTCTTACATTTTGCCAGGGACCCTCTCTGAGATTTGTTTGCCTATGTGCTCAACCACCCCCACCCGCACAAAGGGCTTGGCTCCTGAACGCTCGAGGGAGGCTCTCTCTCTCTTCCTCTTTCCCCGGGGACCTGTAAAGTGAGCATTAGCAGTGCCTTCTGCCACAAGAACAGCTAACATGAATGTTGCTGTGATACAACAGGACTTGCCCACTGCAGACTCTAGTCTCCAGAGGCACTGGGCAGTGACTTCCAGCTGCTAGTAAGAAGTCCCACCCTGCCACCACAGTGGACCTGACCTGCAGCACCTATGCCCTCAGCTGCAGGCCCATAGCACAACCCCGGCTCATGACCTGTGGCCCACAACCCTAACCTGTCAGCCATTTGATCATATGCCACTGTTGCCAGCTTTCTTATTCTGGTCCTAATGTTTCTTTGCTAATACAAAAATGTGCTTTTCTCTACCTACACAACCTGCCAAAGTTACTTGAGACTCTTTTCTATCCTGTCTTAATAGATTTTTACTACTGCTGTTAAATTCTATTCAGTTACAATTAATCTTTATGACTCTCAATCTTGTCAGAAGTCTGCCAATACTACATTTAAGTTTATGGCTGACAGAATTCCCAAAGCCTGTAACAGTTGACCCAAGATGGTTTCAGAAGACTTCTACACCTAGAAGATACAGCCTAAATTGTATGCTTTGATACAATCACTAACAAACACAGTAGACTAAACTGGATGCTCTGAGTCAAATGACTTGGCTAAACTGAGGTAAGTCATTTCTCATGTCACGCATATCCATTCCACAGGAAAAAAAGCCCTGCGTCTTCTGCACTTGGAAGCCAAACTGACTTCACCCAAGAGACTATGGAGGCCATGGGAACTGTTGGCTAGTGGACTCTGTCATTTTTTAAAATAATATATAACTGGTAAAATATTGTTTACTCTTTCTCAGACTTCTGACTACATTGACAACTAGGCTTTCACAGATATTAACTGTTACCTCATTAGCTAAACTCAGCTGCCATCAATTAAATGCTTCATATTTCCTCTTCTTGCTATGCCACTGTCCTAATATTATCTGAGTTCCTATAAACTTGCCTACCTCTAATAAAACATTCCACTATACGATCCAACAAAGTTTCATCTTAAAGATTGCTCGTGTTATTAACTCATGCTGTTATCTCTTTTGTAAACTTATAAGCTACAGGAAACCCACTCAGATCTACCTCTCACAGACCAAATAGACGCCATCCAGATAAGTACATCAGCCTAAAGTTCCCACTTACTACCTATTCCAAAGGGTGGGATCCCTCTGAACTTCAAATGTACATCTTAGAAAAAATTTTCTTTCCCCCAAATGTACATAACCTTATTATTTCCTACATCTTGTCAAGTCCAGGCACATCCAGAACAGCTCCAGAGAAGCAACCTCCAGATGCTCCATCTCCTGTCACATACACAGCTGCTTTTACTGGACCTGTTCCTTCTGACCTATCCTCATATAGGTTCCATAGACCCTGGACAGCAGGAAACAGCCAACTCTCCTAAGAAACATCCCCAATACCTATTCTTTTAGATTCCTCCCTAGAGACACGTTGCCCCCAATGCCAGCAGGAAGTAGCCAGATATCACAACGACCCTATTCCTGCTTCACCATCACCTCTTTCTAATTTTTCTTTTTTAATTAAACCAAAACTGGGGAATGTTAGTATTCTGTCTAAACTCCACCTCCACAGTTAAACTGGCAACAGCCAGGTATGCTCCTCCCCACACTTATCTGGCAACAGCCAGGTAGGCCTGGTCCACTATAAAAGGGGCTGCTTGCCCACTCCTTTCTCTCTTACCGTCTCTCTCTTACTCTTTTACTCTCTTACTCTTAATCTCTTACCCCCTTCCCTCTTGCCTCTAACTTCTGTCCCCCTCCCCGCTTCTCTTCCTCTCTCTCCTCTTGGTCATGGCCGGCCTCTACTTCTCTTCCTCTCTCTTCTTCTACTTCCATCTTCTTCCCCCCCCCCTTTTGCCCTATCTCCTGAATAACACCCCCCCAACCATGTGGTCTGGAGTGGTCTGTTTGCTACGGTCGACGTCTGAGCTAACAACTAACAATGACTCTCAGGAAACACTTCCCAGAAGATTTTACTTTGATGATCCTGGTCTCTATTTAATCACCATCAGATTCTCAGTTCCAGACAACCAGTAAAGCAAAAATTTTGCTTTAGTAGTTCTGGTATCTTGTTAATCACAGCTGCTTCTTCAGCCCAGCTCACCAGAACCACAAAAGGCCAGAAGAATTTTTTCTTCCATCTGAAACCTCAAAAGCAAATCCATCATCATTTGCATTATTCTCCACATCCTTGTCTTCCAAACTCCTATGGAACAGCCCACTGAGTTCTCAACAACCAGTGGCTTTTCTAGTACCAAGTTCCAAAGTCCTTTGACAACCCTCCCCAAAACTTGATCATGGCTATCCCAGCAAAACCACACGATTCTAGTACCAACTTGTCATAGTTAGAGTTTCTATTGCTGTGACTAAACACCATAATCAAAAAGTTATGAAGGAAAGCATTTATTCAGCCTACACTTCTACGTTGTTGTCCATTACCAAAGAAAGTCAGGACAGGAACTCAAACAGGGCTGGAACTTGGAAGCAAGAGCTGACGCAGAAGCCATGGAGGGATTGTGCTTACTAGCTTGCTTCTCCTGGCCTGCTCAACCTGCATAGAACCTAGAATCACCAGCCCAGGGCACCAGCAACAGTAGGCTGGGCTCTCCCCCATTGACCACAAATTGAGAAAATAGGTTACATCTGGATCTCAGAGGCATTTGCTCATCTTTCCTCTTTGATCACTGTAGCTTGTGTCAAGTTGCCACAAAAACAGTACACCTAGTTTTTTAAGGTATTCACACATGGCCTTTGGGTGGCTTGTTTAAAATATTCACACTCAGAGAGTCAATGTTTATCAGTACATACAAACTTTCATTCCTTACTCAGATGGAGATTTATTTATCATTTGAATTTATAGAAATATATATATATATATATATATTTATATTTATATATTAAATATATTTATGTATATTTATATATATATATATTAAATATATTTACATATATTTAATATATATATATTAAATATATATATGTATATATAATATATATATATATATTCATTCCCATTTGCTGTTTGGATTTACAGAAATATTTTATTTTTTATATATTTTCCTATTTTCATCATTACCTTCCTTCTTCTGCAAAAGTCTTATTAGCCTTCCATCCATGCTTGCAAATAAGTTGAGTAGGATACAACTTCTATCCTACTCAAATCATAACTCAAAACAATTCATAACATCACATCAAATAAACCTTAAAACCTAAGCAATACTGTGCAAGTAGGATGAAAACATTCTGAGTATTAACTGGAAGTTGCACGAGAAAGACCAGCCAAAGCAATCCACACAACTCATGTCCAGCTTCTAATAATGAAGTTATCATTAACTGCAGTAAGACTGAAAATTATAAGACACAAAATCAAAATATGTGAAATGTTCATGAGGTGCTTTCTAGGTCTGTGCTTTGAAGCTGTCAGCTTCCCATTCTCTATGGGACAACTGTTAGAACATTAGAGGCCCTCAGGGTCAAGAAGAAGCAGGTCTAGTCTGGCAAAGCAGCATCCATCCCTTCTGGGACATCATCTCCAGTGGCTTAAAATGACCACGATGATATTGCTCAGCTCTTTGGATGCTTCTAAGCATTTCAAGTCAAGGCTTTACAGCTAGATTTCTGACATAGATGAAGTTGCTTTTTAGGGCCCACTCCTAAAAAGAAGTTATTGACAGCTGATAGCTGCTGGTGGAGTAAGACTCATTCTTCTTGAGGGTGTGGCCACAGGCAGGATTTGCCTCACACCCAGGCACATATAAATACAGTAGTTGAATTTAAAAAAAAAAATGTCATTTTGAGCAGATAGGTTGGAAAGGTTATGGGGGAGTTATAGGGAGAAAATTAGACGTGGATATGATTGTATTTCATTGTACATATGTATTTAATTATCAAATAATAATTTAGAATATCAAGGTTTGGGAAATTTACAGAGGACTATCATACCTCAGGGATAATGTTAATCTAAAGAAGCCTGCTGGAAACCACAAAACCCCTTGATTTCCATGTCAATCAACTGCTGAGTCACTCATTGGGCCATTCGGTGTGCCCTAGGATATACTGGGTGCCAAGCAGTGCAGGAGCCCACGTGGAAACAAAGGATAGTAAACAGGGATGATTCATTCTGTCTCTCAGGACATGTGTAATTGGTGTTTGGGACAAACTAGAAATTGGCTGACAAACAAAAGGTTAATTATGAAATGGATAAAGGCTGGAAGCAACAATAGACAGAAAAGAAACCCATGGAATCAGTCAAGAAAGTCTCCTGCTGATGGGGCAGAGGGATGGTGGCTATCATGGAAAATGGCCATATGTAGAGATAGCAGATATACGAGATTGAAGAGATCCTCAGGATCCATTAACTAGGTTCTCAGAGCTGCAGAGAAGCATTTGCATTTACCTTCAAAAAATAACTGCTTTAAGAGGGCAAATATTTTATTACACATGAATATCTATACATACGTATATGATATATAAGATATATATGTATATATCATATATGTTGGGAGCTGACTCCTAGCAGAAAGCAGCTATCACCTTTGCAGTCATCTCAGGCCATATATACCCTGACAAGAGACTTGTTTTCAATAGCCTACAACAGCTGAGCACACTCTGATAAATATCTTATTTTTCTCATATCTTCTTTTGTTGTTTAGTGCCCCCAGCTGCAAGGTACATGTGGTAAAGTGTCTTCAGCTGTGTTCCCTGCTTGTGCTTATAAATACCCAGAATTTTCTTTCAATAAAGGAGACTAGAGTCTTGATCACACACCCTGTCTTGTCTCCATTCTTCGCATCTCTTGCCCCTCCATCCCCACTCTCTCTCTTGCTAGACCCTGACCTGTGGACTGGAGGAGCAACAGCTTGGGGCGGGACAAAGAATCACATACACCAATAGCTCTGATCTCATAAGATCTTCCCAATCTTGATATATACATAGTATGGACTGTGCAGAGTCTAAGAGATTTGGACTTGTAGACAAAGCATGCTTAGTATCTGATCCCAGGATAAGAGCTAACCTTGCATTTTCTGAACCATGTTTTAAACAAGTTGATTCCATGGACTCCAAGGACTCTGACCTACCACCAACTCTCAATATAACTTAAAGAGGAAACCAAAATGAAAATAGCAAAACCAACAAGAACTGCAATGCCAGAACTCTAAAGGGGAAAAACAAAATGAAACGAGATGAGCTTTGCAGCTGACTTTCCATTACTGATGCATTTTAGCACCCAAAGTCTACTCTGTCCATAAATAATACTTTATATCTTATAACCAATAAAACTCAATATCTCTTTGTCCCCAAATAGCATATTTCTGAATGCATATAATGCTTCTTTTTAAGTATCCTCTTTTTAAATAAATTGAAATTTTTAAGAGCTGTTAAAAGTCAGTTGCCTCTTATTAAAAACAGATGTTCTGGAACAAGATGGCCCAGTAGCTAAATCTATTTGCCACACAAGCCTAGTGACCTGAGTCTAATCCATTTAAACCACATAAAAGTGAAAGAACAAAACCAACTTCATAAAATTCTGACCTACACATGCATCCTGTGGCAAATGTACTCACATACATATGCATCACGCACACAGTTACACACTAATCATTAAAAAAATAAAATTTAAATGAAGTAGATGTTTTAATTCTACCTGATGCCAGCTTCCTCTAACCCTTCATTTTGACATCTATAATGTTTTCCAATAATACTATTATTTACTCCTAACAATAATTCTATGCCACTGATACTTTTGTTGTTCTCACTTTAGCGAAGAGTAAACTAAGGCTTGGTGAACTTGAATCACATGTTCAGGCATTTCACAGCTTATGCACACACAGCACTTCAATTTGCAACCGCATTTGTGTGATTCGAAAGTCTTACAAGTTAGCTTATAATAACAATGATCCAACTTGGCATCACTCTCTTATTGCTGACAAAATTCCTGACTCCATATTTCAAGATTTGGAATCTTGGATGTCTGTGGTCAAGATCTTTGTCAAGGATACCTCCCATCCCCGGCCTATACAACTCGTATCCTCATTTGCAACCAGAGACTAGTCCCAACAATAGTAGAAACTGTGAGCTCCAGACATTATCTCTGTCTGTAGGTCTTAATGCCTTTACAATAAATGAAGATTCTGTGCTAATGTGGAGCAAAGAATAGAATGTCCCTAAACCTTTGCCTGTGGTGAATTGCATAAGGACAGATGATCAGTAAACAAGGAGGCATTAGTGAAAGAGGCTTAATGAAATGCTAATGAGCAATCTTTTCTTCAAAGGTTAATAACTGGGAATATTTCCAAGCCTCTATTTCATTTCTGAGTATGAACAAGAAACTTACTTCCAAAACTCTGATATTGCATATCATCCAGAATTCGGGACTCCTGTCGCCAGAGCTGCTGTAGTCATTGGTGGCAACTTAGAAACATTAATGTTAATCATGATCATAAGCTGCTCACAAGGGTACCTCACGGGAATTATACCTCTATAGAATTATTAGCTGTATTTTACTTAGGAATGTATCCATTTTTTTCCTTTCAGGACATTTATGTCTTAGTATTGAAGAACCAGAATAATCCTATGCTAATCCTAAAAGCTGTAATCCTCTTTATATTTTTCAAATCTATTATCATTGTAGAGTGAATGGCATTTAAACAAGATCCTTTTTTCTATTTTCCAGTGTTTCCCATGCCAAAGAAACTTCCCACAGACCTGCAGCCTCTGAACAGCAGACCCACATCTAGGAGCCCCTTCCTAGTCAGTAAAAATAGGAGAGAACAGGATCTGAGTCTAGCTGCCAGCCCTGATCTTTCTACAGCACTTCAAGTAGAAACCCCCCAGCCCTGGGCAGGAGCTATGAGGCACCAGTTGCCAGTGGCTGCCGCCAACAGTGAGTCTGTGGAAGTCTTTGCTCCCTCCACAGTAGGACACTCCTATTTGGTTTATCAACTGTAACCACCAGCAGGCATTCCACTGTAGGTAGGAGTCTCAAACATGCAATAACAGAAGCAGAGCTGGCAGAGGTCTCCCCTACATAATTGAATCTGAGCTCTCTGGGAGTTCACTGCTTAAGCCTGGACTGCAGTCAAGCTTGGCTTCCCCTCCTCTCTGGTCTGTAACTGAATCAGGTCTTGTAATTATGCCTGCAGCCATGTCAAACTCCATCTGTGTCTTACAACTGGGATTTAAAAGAGGAAAGTAAGATCCTTTTCATAGAAAGGAACTCATGACAAACACATTCTGCAGGATCAGTGACTTTTATCATGTCATAATGATCATCAATAACAAAGTTTCCGAGAACCTATTTGATATAAGGTGGTGTGCTAGTTTCCTAAAATTTAACATCAGTGTTTAACAAACCATCATTGACACTCAATGAACTCATAAGCCATGTCAGGTACAGTCTTGTTTTTACACCACCATATGGATCTACTGAGGAGAAAATGCAAATATTTTTCCAATCTTTATCATTAGACCAAATTTCAATTTAAAAAAATCTCAAATAAGTCTGTGAAATAGATTTTAAATAAATTATTTACATATGTAGTACAAGTGTTGGCCTACATCTCTTCATTACAACTTCATTGTTTTACTTTTTCCTGACTCTTAGAAATGAACAGTCACTGTTCTTTAAGCTACTTTGGAAGTAGGTGTGGTGGTGCAAACCTATAGAATCAGGAGGATGACGCATTCCAGCCAGTTTAGACAACCATAGAGAGACCTGTCTCAAAACTCAAGTATAGACACTTGGGAATGTCTGCTTCTTTTGCGTTTAAGAACTACCAGAAGGATCTGTACACAGTGAGCACTTTCCAAATCATACATATAGTGTTAGAAAGGAGCATGCAAATCCTCTCCCTGTCCATGGTTGTGAAATACAGAACTGGACGTTTTATCATTTACCAAAACTTCTACGTCTAACCCTCTGAGGATGTAACTCAGGCTCTCAAAGAGTTCTGTGGCTGAACATGTAACTTGGTGCCTTTATCTTTCATCTGAGGATATGATTATAAACACCCAGCCTCTCAGAGGCTAGCCTAATAGGAGACCTGAAAGCCTCCCTTTGTCCCATTCACACCTATGGGTAGGATGTGATGTAAGTCATACCTGAGAGTCACAACCAAACTGATGGTAAGACCTATTGTAAACACTCATCATACTGGGGTGCTTTATTGTTGTTTATTTTCCTTTTTTTAGTATTTTTTATGTGCATTGGTTTTTGCCTACATACAAGTCTGTCAGATACCCTGAAACAAGAGTTACAGACAGCCATGAACTGGCATATGGGTGCTGAGAATTGAACCTGAGTCCTTGGACAAGAAGCTAGTGTGCTCAACTGCTAAGCTCCTGTCTCTTATTTTTTTAAGATGACTTCATAATAAAGGAAGTCATATGGATATCAAAGTCTGTAGGGATAAGAAATTCTCCAAGGGACTTTTAATTATAGTTTGCATTTTAACATCAATGATCCTTAATCTTTGCTTTAGCTCTCGCGTAGAACAGCAGTTTTTAATCTTGGTTGTACATTAGAATCACCAGGGAGCATTTAAAATGCCTCACGCCCTGGACACATGCCAGAACAATTAAACCAGACACTAAGAAGCTGAAACCCAGGCTTCAGTTGCTTTCACGGTTCCCAGGTGACCCCAGAGTGCAGCCAAGATTATGAGCCACTGGAGAAGAAGAACTTTTCTCTAACTGGGTCTTGATGACTGTGATTTCAGCAGTTTTCACATATGTTGCAGATTGTATTCATGAAAAAATATAAAAAAAACAAGAACTACTCCCCTTTCAAGAGTATACTCAACCACAGCATTCCATCTATATACACACATAAATATGGAAATTATAATGAATATTTAAATTATAATTAAGTAAAATATATACACTATTAAAAACCAATTGGATGTCATGTTTATAAATATATGTAAACTGGCAGGCTTGAATACACAAAGATGAGTGGACAGATGAACATTATATTTATAAAGTTGATTCCATTTGAAATGGGGACTCTATTCCAGCCACGATCTTACTGTTTCCTTAATAGTTCTGATCTTTTAAATTATTATAACAATTATTTTGAAATTTAAGAGGACAATTTCAAGGTATCAAACTTATTAATGGAAAATAAAAATATGTGTATTTAAGAATTTACTCAATTAATAGTCAGAATGTTACATCTGTAAAATCTGACAACTCACGCAGACAGGAGACAGGAAAAAAAATAGAAAAGTACTAGGACCGTGTAAGCAGCTGCAAAGTGCTGAGGAGCCAGGCAGGGTCAAGATGCAGGTAAAATGTGGTTAGAAAAATGTTGTATAGCCCAGCTGTACAAGAACCACTACAGTACCTGTCACAACTCTGCTGGTTGAGAGGGAAATGAGGAAGGAAATATTAACTCTGGCAGTTAAGATCAATGAAATGTAAATACATCCAACATATCTTTCTGTACTATTCACTCATGAGTCTCATGATAGTTCAATGAGATGAAGAAGTGACCAGAGTGTCTTCATTGTCAACATTCATCAGTGTGGCAGTAAGCCTCTCTCACTCAGAAAATCTGGCCCAGGTTGCCAAGGACAAGCATGGAGAGAGTAAGAGGTTGAAGAACCTCTTGACTACATTTTCAGAATAGCTTTTGGGCATTGATAGAGCTTGAAAGAGCAGAGAAAACAGAAGCTCCAACTTGAAGTAAGATCATAGGTCCCTGCAAGCACAAATTAAGGCAGATTATGACCACCAAGCCAGCACTGTAGAGATACTTAAAGGAAAAATACAGAGGAAAAAGAAAGACAGTCTCAGTCATGAGAGCATATGAAAGAATAAGTTTTACAGGAGAAATAGATGAAGAAAGGAAAATGAAAACAGAATCCATTGTATCTTTCACAGGAAGCCAGCCAACACCTTTGACCCATTAAGAAGAAAGTTCAGAACAAACAGAAAAATAACCAACAAGATGACAAAAATGGATAAGCTACTTTTCAATAACCTTAAATATATTAAGTGGCCTCAATTCGTTAGTAAAGAGATGCATACCTCACAACTCTTCAGAGTACAAAGAATAAGTAACTGTAACATACTTAGCCATAAATGGGACATGTACATCACACTCTCTCCCCATGGCTCAAGGACCATTACAGAAGAAGGAGCAGAAAGATTTTAAGAAATAGAAATTGTAGTGACAAGAGCAAAAGCGTCTTCTTACAAGACAAGACCACTGATTCATGAACTCAGAGGAACTGTGGTTTCCTGCACAAAATCAATTTAGTCAGCTTTCACTATGAAAAGGAAGGGTCTCATGAGCACACCCCCCACCCCTGCAACCAGAGCTGATGAGCTATTGACAGTGGATGATAGCTCTAGAGAAGGATGACTTGGTGTTCTTTAAGGTTCTTTTATGGTGCCTGGTAGGTTGATCATACTTCTGTGTATTGTCCCACTCTTACAAATATATAGGAACACGAATTGAATTCAGGTTATGAAGAGAAACATGGAAGGAGGAGAGGAAGAAAGGAAGGAAGGGAGGAAGGAAGGAAGGAAGGAAGGAAGGAAGGAAGGAAGGAAGGAAGGGAGGGAGGGAGGGAGGGAAGGAGGGAGGGAGGGAGGGAAGGAGGGAGGGAAGAAAGAATTTGAAGGAAGGAAGGAGACTGGCAGTTGGAAGGAAGTAGAAAAAGAGAGGTGGATATGGGACTACTTAAAGGGAGGGTGGGGGACAAATATGATCAAAATACATTGTATGCATACATAAAATTATAAAATAATTGATAAAAATGTTTTAATTAAAAACTAAAAATTTAAAAGCAAAGAGATGCATACTGCTTACCTGTAAAGAGAAATAAATTTCAACTATATTATCTCTAAGAAATGCACCTCACTGATAAAGACACCCACAGACTGAATACCAAATGATGTCAAACAAATGGGGGCTGAAACAATCTGCCATAGCTATTCTGATGTGTGATAAACTGACATAACAGGTCACGTATGTTCCACCACAGTGATAGTGGGTGACTTCAGTACTTATCCTGGTTGATTTTTCTTGTCAACACAACCTTGAGTCACCTTGGAAGAGGTAACTTCAATTGAAGAATTGCCTCAATCCATTTGGCCTGTGGCCATATTTTCGAGATTGTCTTGATTGATGAATGATGGAGAACCTAGCCCACAGTGTGCAGCACCATCCCAGACAGGCAGGCATGAACTGTATTAAGATAACGAATCATGAGCCAGTGAGTAACACAATAAGCAGTATTTCCCAGGGTTTCTGCTCAATTTCTGCTTGTGTTCCTGCCTTGACTTCCCTTAATGATGAACTTTAACCTATAAAATGAGTTAAACTCTGTTCTTCCCCTAGTCATTTTTAGTTGAGATTGTGGCTCACCAAAAGAGAAAGCAAACTAAGACTCCTATCTTGAGATAAGTCAGCTTAAATGCTTATCAACAGGTAAATAAAACTAATCTAAGATAGTACCTAACTCCCATCTGGAGATAAGTTTGCCTAAATGCCCATCAACAAGTAAATAAATTGTGATGCATGTATACATTTTTACTTATTTTTAAATAACTTTTAATTCCTTTTTATTTATTTATATACTTTGCATCCCAATATCGACCCCCGACTCCTCTCAAGACCTCCTCACACAGACCCCCTCCATTCCTCTTTCCCCTTCTCCTTTCAGAAGGGGGTGTCCCCTCTGGGTACTAGCTACCCATGATATCCCCCATGCCCACCACCAGCACTTCAAGTCACTACAAGAATAGGTGAATCCTCTCCCACTGAGGCCAGAAAAGGCGTCCCAGTTGGGGAATCGGGATCCATAGGTAGGTGAGCAGGCAACAGATTCAGAGTCAGATCTCTATCCATTGGTTGGGGGACCTCCATGAAAACTAAATTGCACAACTGCTACATATGTAGAGAGGGTCTAGGTCCAGCAGGTGCTTGCTCTTTAGTTGGTGGCTCAGTCTTTGGGAGTCCCCAAGGGTTCAGGTTAGTTGATTCTGTTGGTTTTCCTATGGAGTCCCTATCCTCTTCTTCTAAAGGTCCCCCAGTCCTTTCCTCAACTGTTCCATAAGACTCCCTGAGCTCCATCTAATGTTAGGCTGTAGGTATCTGCATCTTTTTCCATTGACTGCTGGGTGGAACCTCTCAGAGAACAGTTATACTAGACTCCTGTCTGCAAGCATAATAGAGTATCATTAATAGTATCAGGGATTGGTTCTTGCCCATGAGATTTGTCTCAGATTTATTGGTTGGCCAGTCCCTTGGTCTCTGCTGTATCTTTGTCCCTGCACATCTTGAAGGCAGGACACATTGTGGGTCAAAAGTTTTATGGATAGGTTGCCGCACTTATCCCTCCACTGGGAGCCCTGCCTGACTACAGGACATAGCTACTTCAGGATCCATGTCCCTCACTGATAGGGGTCTCAGTTAGAGTCGCCCCTATAGACACCCTTGGTTCCCCTCACCCCATCCCAGGTCTCTGGCACTTCCTAGTGATTGCCCCACCCACCCTTCCACAGACAATTTCCATTCTTTCCCCTGCTTTCCCTACACCTGATCATACCAGTGACCTGTTTCCCTACTCATCCTCTCTCCCACCCAGTTTCCTCCTTTCATCAACTTCCAATATCTATTTTATTTCCCCTTCTGAAAAAGATTCAACCATCCTCCCTGGGGTTTTTCTTCTCTGGGTCTGTGGATTAAAGCATGGATATCCTGTACTTTATAGCTAATATCCACTTATAAGTGAGTACATACCATGCATGTCCTTTTGTGACTGGGTTACCTCACTCAGGATGATATTTTCTAGTTCCATTCATTTGCCTGAAAAATTCATGATAGCCTTGTTTTTAGTAGATGAGTAGTATTCTGTTGTGTAAATGAAGCACATTTTTTTATCTATTCTTCAGTTGGGGGATATCTAGGTTTCCATTTTCTGCCTATTACAAATAAAGCTGCTATGAACATAGATGAGCAAGTGTCCTTGTGGAATGGTGGAGCATGTTTTTGAATATATATATGTGTGTGTGTGTGTGTGTCTGTGTGTGTGTGTGTGTGTGTGTGTGTATGTCTATTATGTATATGTATTCAGGAGTGGTATAGTTGGGTCTTGAAGTAGAACTATTCTCTATTTTCTGAGAAACCACCAAATTGATTTCCAGAATAGTTATATAATATTTGCAGGAAAGTAAATGATCACTATGCTAATGTAAATACGCTACACCCAGGAAAAAAAAACCAAGAGTTAAATATGTGTATATACGTGTACATGTGTGAGTACGAGTGTGTGTGTGTAATATATCCTACCATCCTATTTGTCTAGGAACCCAGTAATACAGTAAGTATGTTTATTAATTTGCAAAATAATGAAATACTATCTGTTGCACTTCAAGATCTCTCTCATTTATATGTTAAATAGTATTACAATTCTGACTACACTTATCCAAACATGTTTGGAGAAAACCACTGAACTAAAATTTCAGTGTCTTACTATAACCAGTTAGGGATGATCTGACTTTGAAGACTTGGTGATGCAATATTATAAAAATATCTCCTTAGGTCTCTGATTCTTGTACCTTCTCTTGGGCTCTTTTCCTTCTATTGGTTTGTCTTGTCCTACTCCAAAGTGACAGTTCTTGTTTTATCTTATTGTATTTTATTTTGACATATTTTTAAATGAATGATTAAATGAAAACCTAGTCATTATGGTAAAGGTTTGTGGGGCAAATGAGTCATGTGACCAGGGAAATGCACTTGGAACAAGAGTGAGGTCAAGACATGTCCAAATCCTGAAAATCTCATCTTGAGACTGCAGGTGTAAGGGTGGCTTTCTCCCTGTAGTAGGTCTGCACACCCTGGTACATACATCCTCATGACCCCCACCTCCACCACCCTTGAGTCCTGTAGCCTGGTGGCCAAATTACAGGTTTAACTTCCTCTCTCCAAATAAGGACATGTGCAGGAAGCACTGGAAATTCCTCTTCATGCAAATGAAACATTGACCAACACCTCAAACCCAGCCAATAATATACATTCATCTTGAAAACCCCTACCCACTCCCCAAGGTTTATATAGCCTTTAACCCCTGAATAAAAAAAAAACTGTAACACTGAAACATGTCTTGGAGGAGTCTATTTCTCCCCAGCACTCAACCCAACTGAGTTCCTATGAATCTACCAGCTCAGACAAGCTTTGTTCCTTTCATTCGAGCCCAGTATGCAATGGTGACTGGATACCCCAAGGACAGAAGCAGAACCAGATCATCAAAGGTTAGCATGTGAACTATCATTAATACCTGCTGAGAAATAGAAAATCAGTTTTCTCTAATAGAGTGACATTGAATATATCGACCACTCCAGAACAGGCCTCATGTTTAAGAGCAGTTGGCCAACGTACAGTGGACTGCACAGGTGTGTGTGTGTGTGTGTGTGTGTGTGTGTGTGTGTGTGTGTATGTGTGCGTGTGTGTATGTGTGTGTATGTGTGTGTATGTGTGCGTGCGTGTGCATGTGCGCATGTGCGTGTGTGCTTTTATTTGGTTACAGATTGGGGGAATGGATGTTGGTTTGGTTTTGTATTTGCTTTTTCTTTTTGAGGGTTGGGCATGTAACCTTAGGTTTTTCCACCCAAGCCCCAGCCCCAGCCCCAGCTTCCAAAAACAACTTTGAGACTTAATATTACTTACAAATGCCTAGGCCATATGCTTGGGCTTGTTCCCCAACTAGTTCATAACTTAATTAACCCGATTATTTTTTTTATGAGTGTCACATGGCTGGTTACCTCTCTTAAGTTTCATGAGTCTATCTCCTCATCGTTCAGGGCAAATATGTTCCCTAAAGTTTCCTACCAGAACTCACACCTCCTTTTTCATACCTCAGCTAATAGGCCATCAGCTTTTTATTGACATGTGAAGCTTCCAAATGGTACACAAGACAGTCTCTCTACATTGGCATGGTTTTGTTCTTTTTGTTTTATTTGGGGGATTGTTGTTATATTGGGGTTATGGGGTTTTTTTAAGAGAGAACTTAAAGTTGGCTAGGGAGAAAGAGGGTCTAGAAAGACTCGGGGGAGGGGAAGAATAAAAAGTTTAAATCAAAATATCTCTTACATTCTAAAAGATTGGAACTTTTGCTGAACTTCATAGCCAAATAACAAAGACTGCAGTCATACGGTATACTCAGCCTGTTTGTTTAACCTGCTTTTAAGAGAACAATGTTAACAGTCAACCTTACTTGTCTTGGATTTTCCATGTAATCAACTTTTACAACCTAAGCTAATGCAAAGCTGTAATCTTAAATTATCTGCTCTTTTATGGCCCTGAACCGTAGCAATGCATCTGTGTTCCAATAATCATGTGCTGAAAGTAGCAAAATTAGAGATTAAAAGTAACCTTATAAGATGAATAGCCACCATAAATGTTGAACACAACATTTGGAGACTGCTTGATTAACAAAGATGTTACTATGTTGTTCAGTATCTGGGTAAGTTGGGGTCAGCTAAAGTCCTTGACTTCGTCTCTTGTAAATTACTGTTAAAGATTTCTGTAAAGTTTTTCTCATCCCTTCCCATGTGATGCTTTCTGTGTTATTCAATAAAGGGAGAGCAAACTTCTTTGATAGGAACAGGTACTTACAAACACATTCATGTAGAGACAAACATAGACACAGGAACAGATTCACAAGACTCACAAGACATCCTCAGGCACGCACAGATTCAGACTCAGGCAACTGATACACAAGACTAAAGACACCACAGGGAGCATGGAGCAGAGAATTCAAAACCTGAACCTGACTCACTCACTGTTCAATAACAGCAAAAGAAAATGCTTTGATTTCTTTCCTTAGAAGGAAACTAATTTATAACTGGTGACTTGAAGTTAAACACTAATTCATTTAAAACAGTTGACAAAGACATGCTTTTAAAAATATAACTTTAAGTTGTTAGAATGTGCCAGGAACGCGTCCCGTTAGTTGTAAGGCTAGAAATTAAGCTGTAAGCCCCACCCACCCAAGAACCAGGTGACTTCCTGGAATGCTGGGAGTTGTAGTTCTTTGACAATAACAACAATGTCGAATGGAAAACTACAGTGGCCCATGGGTTTGTCTTTATAATCCCCTGCAAAACATCATCTTGAGGCTATTCAGCCAGGAGTTCGAGGGAATGATTCTAATCAAAGACCATCCTGATGAACATTTAATAAAGCTTGATTCAAATTTGACAAAATAACAGAATTGGGTTTTTCTCTTGTGAATCTCAGGATTAATATTTGTGTTTAGAGCTACTTTATATTTGCAGGGTTTTTTCTTTCTTTAAATTATCAAAATCCTATCAATCTGAGAAGATAAGCTTCATTATAAAGTCCCTCTAAAATAAACGGAAATACTATGTTTAAAATTGAAATTATTATTGGAGTTTTGAAATATTTTTTAAAATTAGATAACCTTCTCGCCAGGACACAGTGATAATTAGTGAATAAATTTAAGAAAAAAAAGTAATGTTGGTTCAACGAGAAACTCTAGTATACTTTTACCATCAGTGTAAGGGGCAAACTCTGTAACAATGGCATCTATGTTTAAGGAAGAAAGCTTAGACTTTCCTAGCTGTATTGTCTTCAAAAGCTAACATGGAGACTGTGAAGAAGTTGCCTGGAATCCATGATAATAACAATGTAAAAATATTTATGGAGCAAAAGTATTTATTTTACAAAAAAAGTATTTATTGTACAATGAAGCCCTGAAGAATGTGTGTGTGTGTGTGTGTGTGTGTGTGTGTGTGTGTGTGTGTATGTGTGTGTGTCTGTGCACATATGTAGTAATTCTTGGTTACCTCTAGTCTCCCACCACAGTGTCTGAGAACATAAGTAAATAAATTAAATAAATATACAATTAAAACCAAAATCCAAATACTCACACTTTTCTCATCAATTGAAGAGTTTAGTTGCATGAAATATGTACCCAGACAGTATGCTCACTATTGCTCTGTTAAGACTCACTCTTCAAAGACATGCTTCTTTCTCTCTTTATTGATTCAAAACAGATCCAGTTTTCCAGCAGAGTGTAAAGTTCTGGGGCCAGTTTTAGATCCCTTTTCTGCCTGATTTCAGGAGTAAGAAGTTGCAACCCTTTATTTCCTCCTTTGAAAGAATCCTTCTTTTCTTTCATATTTGCTCTTTATTCAGCACTGTATCGGGTGCTTGAGATATGTATAAGAATGAAACAAAGCAAGATCCCTGTCCTCAAGAGTCTTGCATACTAGGATGAGACAAAGATATGGACCTTCTAGCATGCTAGAAGATGAAGGCTTCCACAAGCACAAACAGTTGAACAAAGTGAAGAGGACCAGGGGCAGATGGAGGGAGATGGTTGGTATGGGAAAAGAGACATGACTGCATGGAGCTGAACTAATTGCAGGTTTTCTTGACAGTTTCATCAGAAATTTAGCAGCCTATCCCCCAGAAAAAGTTTAAGTCATGAGGATGTACTTTCAACTGTAGAACAGTACAAAAGTAGAAGGGTCCACTTTTTACCATCACTATTTATAGGCTAACTAAAATATAGGCTTGAATATTGAGAAGATCGTCCCTTTCACATACAAGCACAGAGAGAGAGAGAGAGACAGTATACACACATACATGCACATACACACATACACACACAGAGACATAGATGCATGCACTCAGACAGACACAGACTCATACAAACACACACACACACACACACACACACACCAGCCATTATTATAGTTATAAAAACTATTTCAGACCAGGTCTCATAATCCTTCCAGGAAACAATTCTTCTGTAAAATTTCTTTTTCCTCTATTGTACTTGCCCTGTTACTCTCACTTGCTCATTTTTTTCTGACATCAACATCTATGCAATTAGTTGGCCCTCACAAAGAATTTGAAATCAATGTTGTATTATACCACACTGGTCTAATGAGTACATTCCAGGGCTAAATGAGGCCAAGCTCTGCTTCCATTTAATGGTGCTATTTCATGGTGGATATCTGCTTAGTTTCGGCAGAACTGAGAATTGAGAAAATACAGAATGTTTGATTTTTTTTTTCATTGCACATAGGAAAAAGGATTGATCATCTTTCTATCCCTTAACTAATAATGATTTTGTTGTGAGCATTTATTTCTCTGCAGTGCAGCAAATTTTCTTAATAATATCTCTTTTACCAGCATGTTTCCTGTTGTTTCATTCTGGGAGTTTTGACACCTTACCATAAAGGTTTCACCTACACTAGGATGGCTGGGTACATTTTTTAACTTCAAGGACTTGGAACTTTCCTTCTATTTGAAGAGCCCCCCCCCCAACACTTTCTATGCAGCAACAGGAATGCTGACATGGATAAGGAACTGGCCCTAGGGCTGATAAAATTCCTGTAGCTCCAAAATCTCCACTAATAAGAATGCCCTGCAGTCAAGGAGCCATAGCAAACAGTAATGGTCTATTCACATCCATTATACAGCAGGGTGCCCACTGCTTTATTGACTGGCAGAAAACAATTCCCATTCTGTGAAACAATAAAAATTAAATTGAGTGTGAACTCTCCCAAGGTCACTGCCTGTAACCTTATAACACCAGAAATGAGAGCTGTAAACCCTGTCATGTACCATCCTGCCAACAATGGCCTCTGTGCTCCCTCCCACAGATCTTGCTGCCAGAATACTACAGAGATGCATTCCCTTCCCCCATACATCTAGATGTCCTCCTGGTAGCTATTATGCCCCCCCCCCAACGGAATCACACAGCATGTGTCCACACCTTCTGAGATGTAACAAAGCAATACACATCGATGGTATCAATCAGCTCCTCCATGTTGATACCCATCTGTGCAAGCACCAGCCTTCAGAGCTCCTCAGTACTCACTCTCCACCCAGGGAACCCTGTGGCTTTGCTAGGGAGAGTTCAGTGAGATTGTAATAACTGGAAAATTCATATCCATGTCTTGTTCAGTCTCAAAGGTTCATTTTCTCTTTGACTAATGTTTAAGTATTGTAGGGTAGATACATAAGGTAGTGTGATAGTTTGCATATACTTGACCCTGAGAGTGGCAATATTGGGAGGTGTGGTCTTGTTGGAGTAGGTGTGGCCTTGTGGATGTGAGCTTTAATACCTTTGTCTTAGCTGCCTGGGAGCCAGTATTTTACTAATAGCTTCAGATGAAGATGTAAAACTCTCAGCTCCTCCTGCACCATGCCTGCCTAGATGCTGCCATGTTCCCACCTTGATGATTATGGACTGAACCTCTGAACTTGTAAGCCATCCCTAATTAAATGTTGTCTTTATAAGAGTTGCCTTGGTTATGGTGTTTGTTCACAGCAGTAAAACCCTAAGACACTGAATGAATTCTAAGATGACAGAGGAAACCAAAATGGGATCCATCTCAACTCTCTTCTTTCACAGAAATGTCCCCCAAACCATCTGAGAATGATATTCTTGTTCAATAGCAGGAAAAGTCCTGGTGTTCTGCTATGCCTGGGAATGCACACACTTAATAGGGTATGTTACGTATCTCAGAATAGAAGAGAACAACATGAGTATACACACCATAAAAAATGATAACAGGTTTAATGTAATGGATACAATAATAACCCTGTGTTGTTTTCTGTGCTGTTTACACAGTATTTTGGTTTATTATTGGTTACAAATAATATTTTAAGAATCAGCTCAGCTCAGGCACTTGTACAGCTATAAAATAAAATCTATTCATGCAACTTTACCTCCTCTAAGCCCTTCTTCCATTTCAGGACTCTTGTACTGAATCCAGATTGTCTGCTGGTTCTTTGAAACTCATCCTACTGGCCACCTCCATGGTTCCCTATGAATTTTATGCTGAAAACAATAAGGACATAACCAACATGAAACTGTTGTTCTCCCCAGTCAGAGTCTAAGAGATCACAGCAGGCAGAACACAAAAGGCCAAGCAAATGTCAAAGCCTATTTAGCAATATTTAACCCAGGTATATTAGTTAGGATTTCCATTGTTGTGAAGAGACACTATAAACAAGGCAACTCTTATACAGAGCTGACTATTTTTATATTGGCGGTGACATAGCTTCTTGCAGGTAAGGATGGGAGGTAGCCAGATGGATTCTGGGAATGTATGGCAGTTGCCTTGGCAACAATGTGGGGGTCACCTAGATGTGATGTCACTGGGTTCGGAGCCTGATACCAACAATCATCAAGGCGGAAAACATGGCAGCATCCAGGAAGGGATGGTGCTGGAGAAGGAGCTAAGTTCTACATCTTGATCCAAAGGCAGGAAGGAAACTAGATTACATACTGGGCAGAGGTTGACCATAGGACACCTCAAGGCCCACCACCACAGTGACACACTTCTTCCAACTATGCTACACCTTCTAATAGTGTCATGGCCTGGGCCAAGCATATTCACAGCACCACACCAAGTATGAAGAGAATCAGGGTACAGCTTTGATATATTCCATACTCACAGGAAGCAAGAAGAGAGATAAAACCCAGCTGAACCTACTGTTTTTCACCCTTGGACACCCAGCCTTTGCAATACTTAATATGGTTAATTATGGTATGATCCAACCAAAACTCATTCTGAAATTGATTATCTGTGTACTGTTTTTGAGACATGATAGGATCTTAAAGTTAGGTCTTGGGAGCTAGGCATTCATGAATAGACTGACTGATTGGAAAGAGTATAGGAGGTCTGTAAGGAGCAGGCCCTTAACAGAGCTGACTCCATATTGTAATAGGAAAGAAAACAAGTCTGGAAAAGTCCAGAAAACAAGTTTGGACATGTTTTAAAATATGATGATAACTAAAAGTCCACCTACAATGAAGTCATAGCCCACAGATAACCAGACACATCTGGTTATCTGCCATGTACGTCAGAAGCAACCCCAATTCAAGCATACAAGAGGAGCCCTTGGCCAGAGCACTTCATCACACTGGTAGCAATGGTTACCTATTGTGATCCTCCGTTTAGGCCTCCTCTGCAGCCAAGAGACCAAGCACTTTGCAGTATGTATCTTCAAAGCAGCAGCCGAGAGACTGAGCACTCTGTACCCGATCATCAAGGAGACAGCCGCCAAGAGACTGAAGCCTCCAACTTCGTGGTCAAGCACTCTCTGGACCTGAGCCGCTGGAAACTGCAGTCATAAGTACTCAGGTCGTAAAACTCATGAATAATGATGTACTTATTGCTATACTTATTTCCTTGGTAATTAACAATTTATTATTTGTTAACTGTGCTGACATTGATAGAGTCAATGCATAGGAAATGTGGCAATACCTCGTTGTTACACTAACTTTAGCATTGGTGATAATATACTGTTTGCTGTGCATTATTAAAGAGCATTTAAATATCAAACCTCTGTCTCTGGCGTACTCTCCCCTCTCAGGGAACTGACCATCTTACAGTCAATCCTGTATATGATTCCTGAGTGGAGAGGATCTGTCACTCCTCTCCCCACGGGGACCCTAAAACCTTATCACAACCTGCTCATGACAGATAACAGACTGGGCTCTCGACAAAGTCTCATGGGGGTAAATTGGACTTTACTGAAATGGAGCAATTCCTATAGCAGCAAATCATTATAAATTCATATTAGCCCAAGTGTTTGCTTCTTCTAAACACTTCTAATTTGCCATTCTTTAACATTCCTTCTATGTAATGTTATCTTCACAGGGCCTTCACAATAACCCAGTAGATGTCTTTGCCATGCTTTCAAAACTGAACTAAATAAACTCCCTTTATTTAAAAAAATTACCCAGTCTCTGATGCTTTGCTACAGAAACACAGAATAGACACTGCTCAACTTTCTACTTCATTATCTGTTTTGTCTTCTTTCAACTGCAGTGGCATTTGCCTTGGTAGACAATTCTGAGACTTGCCCCTGACATGAAAGAAAACCACACGGAGTTGAAGGAACAGCCTAAATCCTACTGTGAGCTCTGTCTTGGAGGGGGTGGGGGGGAGCAGAAAGCATCATGACCTGAAGCCCTCCTGCTAGTCAGTGCTTCTCCCTATCATTCATTTATGCTCACAGTTGGGTCATCAACACCATCACTTTGCACAGCCCCATCCTGCCACAGATAAACTTCATTCCATCACCTTGAGCAAATCTTCATGGGGGCAAACTATCAAAGATCCTGGCTATATGTCAAGATCACAAGATGCCTTGGCAGGGCATCTGTATGGCTGCCTTAGCTCAGATGAAAACATGATTGGAAAGTGTTCAGCCTTATGTTTGGCAAGAAAAGTTTTCTTGCTTTCCTCAGGCCAACAGCCTCTGTTTTCTGCCTATGTTAGCATGGTGCCACCAAAAATATCAATACCAAGCCCAAAACCAGTCACTAAAAGAAATAGGCTTGGCTGTTTTCAGAGGGAAACAGTCATCTGCACCAAAGTTGAAAGCACAGGAAGTGTTCATTCTAAGGAGACAGAGTATGAAACCAAAGTAGATGCTTTATGGCAGCTTTGCAGATAAAATAAAACTTTAGCAGACTATAACATGCGTTACCATTCCTCTTTCTTCTCGGGCTCACAGTACTGTAAAAATATCCCACATCAGATCAACATTATTGCTCTCTCACAGAAATTTATGACCTCCCTAAACAAAGACTAGAGAATGATGTACGTAGATTTTATTTCTGCTCTCAAGACCTGTAGTCCAGGCAAAAGCAGCCACAGATATTCCCCCAGCAATGATGAATATTCTATTTGAACAAACTATTTAATATTTTTTAAACAAATGAAGCTTATAGTTAAAACTATTAAAATATCACCATAAAGTTATGGAGAGAATACAGAATTTGGATATGTTTTAAAAAAATCCTTCATTCAAACTTAGAATTTTCATTTACTGTGCAAGTACCCTTGATCAAGTCATCCCTTGTACAATGACACAACCTCTGTCTTTCTCTCTCTAAAACATATGGTGCTGTCCTAGGGATTAAGTAGTGCAATATAATTCAGACATTTGGGACACTAAAAAGTGCCATCCAGATGCACAGCATTTTATTTGAAATGTATTTTTCATGGGTGTTTTCAAAGCACAGAAAGAAAAAAATTCCTGCAGCTTTTATTTGCAGCAATTACTCAATGCCTTCCTAATAGACTGATAGACTTAGTGATGCTGACAAAGATTTAACAGGTACTCTTCATGGCAAAGCATTAAACTTTTCCAAATAATGGCATTTAAAAAAATAAAGAATCTAAGAATTTTTCCTTCACCAGTAAATTCTTCCCTACAAGAAGGACCATCTGATAACATGTGTATCTTTTTACATCTTAGGAATAGCTTAACTTCTTAACTAGAAATAACACACTAAAAATAAGGTGTTCAAACATTCCAATATACAAAAACTTTTACAATATTATTTTTTTACTTGGCTCTCCCCATTTTTCATATTTATTCCTGGTTGTCAACTTGACTACATCTGGAATGAACTACAATCCAGAAATGGAGGGCATAACTGTGATCTAAATCTTGAGGCCAAGGTGTGGCCCAGGAGACTGAGGTAAGCAGATCTCTAAATTCAAGGCCAGCCTGGGACAAAGCAAGTCCCAGATCCAGGTGTGGTGGCACACTTTAATCTGGGCCACACCTTCTGCTCAAGATCTACAAAAGGATAGTGGAAGAAGGAAATCTCATTCTTCTTCGACTGCTTAAACTTACTTGCCAGCACATTTGTTGGAACCTACTTCTTCAGGATTCCAGCTGATACAGAAGATCAGGTGAAACAACTAGCCTCGTGGGACTGAACTAATACTAGACTTTTGAACTTTCCATTCACAGCTTCCCATTGTTGGGTTAGTTGTACTACAGATTTTAAGTCATTACAACAAATTCCCTTAGTATATAAAGACAATCCATAAGTTCTGTGACTCTAGAGAACCCTAATATACTAACCATTACTCACAGTCAGCACACTAATATGTCTTTCCCTTATTGATCTCATAAACTTATTCACACAAACACTCTTTCAAAGCTACAGCAACCTGGTATCTCAGTAGGTGAAGGTCTTAGTCTACATGTGGGTTCCTAGCTACCATTCCTCAAGAGCAAGAAGGATCGCCAAGCTTGGGAGAGCTTCGATATTCAGATAACAAGGACACCATGCCAGGACCCTTATTTATTTATTTATTTATTTATTTATTTATTTATTTATTTATTGCCAGGACCCTTCTAACATCTGCAAGGGACCCCAGTGGTCATGAGAAATTTCCTCTTGGTCTCATTTTACTCACTGTTTAAAAAAAAAACAATACTAGAGAAGAAAGAAAAACAACTACCACCTTTTATTTTATATACTGCATTGGTTTATTATGTTTATGTATTATTATATCTTTTATTCAAAATAATCTTTGAGTTCATGAAAGGCAAATGAATTTATTCTTCCATACTTCTTCCCACAGGTAATAGCTATTATCTTGATACAAATACAATGCACTTAAACATATACATCCCATTCCGAACCACTCCTTCTCAGATCCTCACAAAAACATCTCCCTTGCAAAGTCATATCCTTTGCTGATTTTTGGATGACCACTGGAACAACAACAAATCTACCAATAGCTTATTCCTGAAGAAAACCAACTCTCTCTTCCCCAGAAGCTGTGGACTGCCTATAGGTCCTCAATATGGATAGGGTCTTGTGAGCCCTTCACACACCTATGCTTCATCAATGACTGGCTTGATCTTGTGCAGGTCTATTCAGACATCAACAGCTGCTATGAGTTCATTTGGGCAACTTCCATGCCATGTCCAGAAGGCACCACTTTGCAGCAGTCTTCATGGTCCTCTGGGTCTTTGAACTTGAATGGCCCATGTCATACAGAATGTGTCATCATGAAAAGTTCTAACACTGGGGTGTAAAATCATTTTCCATCTACAAATGAAACCATGCAAAAATTGTAAGAAAATGTCTGATGATCAAAATATGAAGCTTGCAATTTTTTTAAACTGGTACAAATTTCATCTTCAAAAAGGTAATGTATAGTTTTTTTTTTCTATATAAGCCTTGTTGCACAGCAGTTGAGCTGTCCTCCAAAATATCCAGAAGGGCTGCTTTCTTTCTTGAACTGGGTGAAAATAATCATAGACTTTAAATTTGTGTTTTTGCATAGATGAATACAGAGAGCCAAGAGTTAAAGTAAATCCTAGGTCTGACTTATGCCTGACATACTCCAGAGAAAATCAGAAGGCATCCCTAGAGATAAGTTCCCACACACTATCACCCCCAAACCAACACGGCCACATACATACACAAGCAAATGCACATACTTGTCATAGTAAAGAAAGAATTCTCAGAGTCATAGGATCAGTCAGAGTTTGGTTGACCAGATCCTGTATATAGGATCTTCTTCACAAAGGAAAATCTCAAATGCCATCAAAATTAAAGGTTTGTTTTCTTTTGGTTGCCATTATCTGGGCTTTTTTTAGACTAGAATCTGGGTTTCCAAGAATATAAAAGCGTGGATAACACTTATATAATTTTTATTTTGCTTCAGTAAGAGATTGTCTATAACTCTAGCAGGAAGGAATGTAAGTTGGCCCAATTATGGTATGTTCCACATGTGAGTGTCACTGAAACACAGAACACTGACTAAGATTCTATAAAATCACATTGCACTGGACCTAAATACAGGAGTTGTTCCTTCTTGAGCTGTAATGTTTCACAGGTCTGAATAAAATTTTCTTCTGTGCAGTGGAAAGCTAGAATGGA
>JANHMN010000013.1:1568924-1582371 GCA_030674055.1 Rhabdomys pumilio | reverse complement strand
TTCCCGGCTGGTTTTACATTCCCTAGGATCACAGCAAAATACTGCAGAGGAGCTTCTGTGGGTGACTGATGTGACAGGTGGCTTACAAGTGCAGCACAAATTTTTACAATTTCCAGCCTCTGCAAAGCCAGGCTCTTTTTCATCTTTTCTTGACATTTTGCTCCTAAAATTAGCTTTTTGATGAGAAAATTGCTGAGTCTTTCCAGAGCTAGTTAAAGGTAAGGCAAATGCCTGCGATTGAAATTGAGTTGATTCTCCTTTGCTGTGCTGATTGCGCCTGGTAATTGGACATTGGAATTAGTCCTGCCGTGACCTTTCACGATGAGAAGAGAAAAAAGCTCTATTCAATTTGCTGGAATTTTCTTCCATATTTAAAGTACTTTTCTGAATGAAGTAATCTACTCTGCTTTTTAATGAGCAATACCAAACAACCTGGTTTTCATGTTGTTCTCTACTTTTATTCAATAACTCTAGTTCTTAAATCAATAAAAGTTAATCTGTCCTGCCTTCCTATCAACTTTTGTCTGCTTCTACCTTTCCATTGACTTTTCTGGAAACTTGATGAGTAGTTAGCATGGCTTAGCTCCCCATCTATTGCTTCTTCTGCCTCCCCATGAGAAAATCTCATTCCCTCCAGTTAATCCCACAGAGAGTGATTTGCATTAGTGAGTCATGGTGAGAAACATTTGGAATTCCTGAACATCATGGTTTTCTTGTTCTTTTGAAAAACACTTCTTTATATGTTACTTGACCTTTTTTCCTTGCTGCTTTTAGTATTTTTTCTTTGTTTTGTGCATTTGATGTTTTGATTATTATGTGACAGGAGGAATTTCTTTTCTGGTCTAGTCTATTTGGAGTTCTGTAGGCTTCTTGTATGTTCAGCAACATCTCTTTCTTTAGGTTAGGAAAGTTTTCCTCTATAGTTTTGTCAAAGATACTTACTGGCCCTTTAAGTTGGGAATCTTTACTCTCATCTATACCTATTATCCTTAGGTTTGGTCTTTTCACTATGTCCTGGATTTCCTGGATGTTTTGGGTTAGGAGCATTTTGCATTTTGCATTTTCTTTGACAGTTGTGTCAATGTTTTCCATGGTATCTTCTGCACATGAGATTCTCTCTTCCATCTCTTGTATTCTGTTGGTGATGCTTGCATCTATGACTCCTGATTTCTTTCTTAGGTTTTCTACCTCCAGGGTAGTCTCCCTTGAGATTTCTTTGTTTCTATTTCCATTTTTAGATCCTGGATAGTTTTGTTTAATTCTATCATCTGTTCATTTGTGTTTTCTTACAATTCTTTAAGGGATTTTTGTGTTTCCTCTTTAAGGGCTTCTACCTGTTTACCGTGTTCTCCTGTATTTCTTGAATGGAGTTGTTTATGTCCTTCTTAAAGTCCTCTATCATCCTCATGAGAAGTGATTTTAAATCTGAATCCTGCTTTTTCAGTGTGATGGGGTGTCCAGGACTTGCTATGGTAGGAGAACTGGGCTCTGATGATGCCAAGTAACTTTGACTTCTATTGCTATATTCTTGTACTTGCATTTCACCATCTGGTTAACTCTAGTGCTACCTGCACTCACTGTCTCTGACTGGAGACTGTCTTTCCAGTTATCTTGCTTGAATCAGAACTCCTCAGAGTCCAGATGTCTCTGTGACCTTATGATCCTGAGCTCCTGGGTGGAAAAGCTCCTGGGACTCAGGCTTCCTCTGGGATCCTGAAATCCTGCTGCTCTGAGTGCAGTGTTTCCTCTGCTGCTCTGAGTGCAGTGTTTTCTCAGCTGCTCTGAGTGCAGTGTTTCCTCAGCTGCTCTGAGTGCAGTGGTTCCTCAGCTGCTCCAAGTACAGTGGTTCTGCTCTAAGATGGTTCAGAATATGGTGTCTTCATAGGAGCAGATCCCCTAGGTGTCTGTCCCAGCCAAAAGGACCAAGCAAGGGGAGGAAAGGGAATAATATTCTGGAGGTACAGGGTTTGGGTGGGTGATGGTTCCAGAGTGCCCCAGGCTCTCATTTGCAATTCTGGGGTGTAGAGTTGTGGAGGAGGGTTCTTACCAGCTGCTCTAGAAAGGTTCTGGATAAGGGGTCTTCACGGAGCAGACAAGCCAAATGTCTGCCACAGAGGCAAAGGACACTGTCAATAGGACAAAACATCAACCAACAGATTGGGAAAAGATCTTTACCAATCCCACATCTGATTGAGGCCTAATATCCAAAATATACTAAGAACTCAAGAAATTAGACCCCAGGCAACCAAATAACCCTGTAAAAATGGGGTACAAAGCTGAACAAAGAATTCTCAACTGAGGAAACTTGAATGGCCCAGAAGCACCTAAAAAAAAAAATGTTCAGCATCCTTAGTCATCAGGGAAATTCGAATCAAAACAACCCTGAGATTCCACCTCATACCAGTCAGAATGCCTAAGATCAAAATCTCAGGTGATAGTAGATGCTGTCGAGGATGTGGAGAAAGAGGAACACTCCTCCATTGTTGGTGGGATTGCAAGCTGGTACAACCACTCTGGAAATCAGTCTGGCAGTTCCTCATAGCATTACCTGAGGACCAAGCTATACCACTCCTGAGCATATACCCAGAAGATGCTCCAACATATAACAATGAGATATGCACCACTATGTTCGTAGCAGCCTTATTTATAATAGCCAGAAGCTGGAAAGAACCCTGATGTTCTTCAACAGAGAAATGGATTCAAAAACTGTGGTACATTTACACAATGGAGTATTACTCAGCTATTAATAACAATGAATTCATGAAATTCTTAGGCAAATAGATGGAACTAGAAAATATCACCCTGAGTGAGGTAACCCAATCACAAAAGAATACACATGCTATTCACTCACTGATAATTGGATATTAGCCAAGAAGCTGCCAATACCCAAGATTAAACTCACAGACCACATGAAGCTCATGAAGAAGGAAGACCAAATGTGGGTGCTTCGGTCCTTCTTAGAAAGAGTAACAAAGTCAGGAAGCTGTCAGAAGCAGACAGGTCTCTAATCAAGATGAACATTAATATAGAAATATTTGTGACGTCAATTCTATGGATTTCTGACGTTTTGAAATCCAACTATCCATGTAAGGTAACCTGGACTGTTGTCTGTTAACTCCTCTCAGATATTTCTAAATAAAATATAGAAAACACCCTAAAAATAAACTCAAATTCATGAATTTGCTATAGTCCCTTAACTCACAGGCTAATCATCCCAAATCAGTTAAAAAAGTTAAAGAAGGACTGGGTCTAAGCCTTGTATTTCTAGATGTGTTATACAGGCACAATGCCCATGAGAGTATCAATATTCATTTCACTTTCATATCAATAAGAAGCTCATACCAATGAAAACCTTAAATTTGAAATCCAAGTGAATTTTGTACCATTTAAGAAATTATAACTTCATCTTGATACTAAATTATACAGATTTCTACCAATAGGTTATGGCTATGCCATAAATCCTAGCTAATCCTCCCTGTTCCAACAAAATCACTACTTTTTCCCAGAGAGACAGTCCCATATTAACAACCTTAGTCCCCAAGCCCAGGGAATAGGGGTGCTGACTCTTCTTTAACTTCTTCAAGCTGATTATGGGCGTTGAGATATTAGAAGAGGGGTGGGGGGAAGAGAAATTGAGCATCCTTGGAGTTACTCCAGTTGTGGTGAGACAGCCACCAGGCAAGAATTGTCTCTCTCCATCTACAGACAAGTTACTGTCCAGAAAAGGACACACTTGCAGAATAGTGGACTGATTATATCTGCCTAGACAGAGTAACCAGCCCTTAATAATTCTGCAGCACAAAAGTCTGTCAGATGAGTTTGGGACAGGAGGCTGAAGATTTGATGCTCCAACGTTCGGTAGTATAGGGGTTGTCCAGGTGTTCAGCAGTCTCTATAAATTGGCTAAATTTTAGAAGCTATGCTTAGTGTTTCCCATAACTTCAGTTAATTTAGCCATTCTGGATTTCTGATGGCATTGAAGACCTATAGACTCATAGCCAATCCAGGCTATTTACCTTGAGAGAAAAGATCTGAGTGGAGGGTTCTCGCTGACATTCATTTTAAAGCCAAGAAAAAGCCAGGTTCAAAACTAAGTGTTCTAGTCAAGAGAGATGACAGAGGTTCTGGCTAGTCAATTAAAGGATGGACTGGGTATTAAGACTATCTTGTACCTCACTGGTACAAATAGGAATAATTATGCTCTAATTGTATTCTGAGAGAAAAGCTTTATTTTAACAGGAAGGGTAATATGTAGGAGGAGCTAAGGGGGAAGGAGCATCGAGAGGAAAAGATGGAGTAAGGAGAGGAGAAGATGAAGTAGATGAGAAGCTAGGTAATGAGAGAGAAAAAGAGAGAGAAAGAGAGATGGGGCATGGAGGCAGAAGTTCATGTGTCTCCACCAGTCAAAGATAGTTTACATAGTTAGGTTGGGTATTAGGTTACACTTCTGATTGAGCATTACCATACTTATAAAGCCTTTGATTAACATTTTAAAAAAATTGTATAAAAGCCAAATGGAAAAGGGGGGGCCACAGGATAGGGGTTTTCTAGGTAGGGGAAATGGGGAAAGGGATTGGCATCTGAAATGTAAATAAAATATCCAATAAAAAAAAGAAAGAGTAACAAAATATTCAAGGGAGCAAATATAGAGACAAAGTGTGGGACAGAAACTGAAGAAGGGGCCATCTGGAGACCATTCCACCTGAATATCCATCCCATATGCAGTCACCAAAGGTAGCCGCTGATGTGGGTGTCAGGAAATGCATGCTGACAAGAGCCTGATATAGCTGTCTCCTTAGAGGTCTGCCAGAGTCTGACATTTTCAGAGGCAGATGCTCGCAGCTAACCATTGAACTTATCAAGAGTTTCCCAATGGAGGAGTTAGAGAGAAGGAGCTGAAGGAACTGAAAGAGCTGAAAGGGTTTTGTGACCCCATAAGGAGAGCAACAATACCAACCAACCAGAGCTCCCAGGGTCTAAACCATCAGCCTGGAAGCACATAGGGAGGGACTCAAGGCTCCAGCTGTATATGTAGGGGAGGATGGCCTTGTTGGGCATAGGTGGGAGAGGAGATCCTTGGTCCCATGAAGGCTAGACACCGAGTGTGGGAAAATTCGAGGGTGGGGAGGTGGGAGTGGGGGATGGGGGCACATCCTCATAGAAGCAGGAAGAGGGGAGATGGGATAGGGGGTTGCTGGGTGGGGAGGAAATGGGGTAAGGAGATAACACCTGAAATGTACATAAAATATCCAATAAAAAGAATAAAATAAAGTAAATTCATCCTTTCTGGTTGTTCTACTTGCATTTCTGATGTTGTGATTATAATATCTTGACCAAAAACAGCTTTGATGAAGAAAAGATTTGCTTTTGCTTGCATTTCCAGGTTGCAAACCATCTGGGAAGTCGAGGCATGAACTCAACCAGCTAGTCACCTGACATACATAGTCAAGAGCAAAAAAGAAACCTGCTGCTTGCTTATTCTGCTAGTTTTTCTTACTACTCTGCAGCCTAGATTTTCCAACTCAGGAAATGGTGTCCACAATAGGCAGGGCAATTAACAATCATGACTGTCCCCCAGAGCTGGGGAGAGGGTGTGTGACTCATATTTTCAATCCCAGCACTTGGGAGGAAGAGGCAGATGGGTCTCTGTAAATTGGAGACTAGCCTAGTCTACAAAATGAGTTCCATAATAGCCTGGGCTATTACACACACACACACACACACACACACACACACACACACACCACACACAAATGTCTCAAAAAAAAAAGTAAAAGAAAAAAAGAAAGATAATTGCCCACAAACCAACTTGGTCAGACAAAACTCCTCAGTTGAGATTCTCCTCCCAGATACTGTCAAGTTATGGTAAGTCACCACCCCAAACTAACCATACAACTGTTGCAACGTGAGTCATCCTATTTGTTGGTTTATTCACTCATCAATATTAATAGATAATGGATCTAGATTCAATCATAGTTAGGAACTTAAATAAAATGTAAAGCTGCTCATAATGAGGGGGGGGTGATTTGAACTTATCACGGGGCAGGGACAAACAACAATATAATTTAGCAATTTAGAAAAAATAAAAATAGAAAACTAAGTTAGATAGCTCTGAAGAAAATAAATTAAAAAAAAAATGTAGACATGGAATCCACTTAGAATCTTAGAAGGAAGATCAGGGGCTGAAGAGACGTCTCAGTCATTAAAGGCTAGACTCACAACCAAAAACTGTAAGAACGAAATCAGAACAGCAATTTGAACATGAGAAGATGCAGACATATCATACACAAACAGAGATCACCCAGAGATTAGATAAGGAATTCACGCAGGGAACTGAATCAACAAGACTGAAAACTGGGACACAGATCTGTACTCAAAGTATCCTTTGGTGGAGCTTCTGTAGAATGATATTTAAAGCCACAGGACTGAATGACCATGACAAGAAGCGGGAAGGAAATACAAAGTGTATTATAGCTGTGCAAAGGCGCCAAGACCACGGCAATGCTTATAAAGGAAACCATTTAACAGAGGCTGACTTACACTTTCAGAGGTTTAGTCCATTATTGCTGTGGTGGAAAGCATGGCAGTGTACAGGCAGACATGGTGCTGGAGGACCAAAGACGGCTACTTCTTGATCTGAAGGCAGGCAGGAGGAAACTATCTTCCCCACTTTGGGGAGCATAGGAGGTCTCAAAGCCCACCCTGACAATGACATACTTCTTCCAACAAGGCCGGACCTCCTCCAGTAAGGCCACACCTCCTAATTGTGCCACTCCCTGTGGCCAAGCATTCAAGCACATGAATCTATGGTGACTGTTGAGAACCCCTCTGCCCCAGGTTTGGGGGCCAAAATGTCTCGGACTGCTCTATCAATGTTGGAACCCGAACTGCCAAAAGCCTTGGGGGTTAAATTATTAGAGCTCTCACTGCCTCAAGCTGCTCCAGTACTCGGGTCAGGGTTCAGCAAGAGAGAGAGTGAGGACAGACACGAAGAATGGAGACCAGAAAGAGTGTGATTCAATCCCATTTATTCTTCAGTCTCTCTTCTCTGGAAGTCCCTAGTTCCTAGACCAAGTCTCAGGTCCTGGGCTTAGGCACCAAGTCTCAAGTCCTAATCCTAGTTCTAAGTTGCTAGTCTCTTTCCCAGTTCCAAGTTACCTGCCTCAAGTCTCAATTACTCTTCCAAGTACAAGTGTCTAATTCCTAGTTCTCTTTCCAAGTCTCCAGTGTCTAATAATTTCTTCTGTCTGCCTCTTGCCTTTTATATGTCTCACTTCTAAGCCACGCCTTTAAGTCACACCTTTAAGTCTCACCTTTAAGTCTTATCTCTAAATCACACCGTTAAGTCTCACACACCCAAAAGAAGATCCTGGGTATCTAAAACAAGATATTATCGAGTGTGCTCAGCTGTTGTAGGCTGTTGTAAACAAGTCTTTTGTCAGGGTATATGGCTCAAGATGGCTGCAAGGATGATAGCCGCCTTCTGTCAGCTCCCCACAGAGGACCAGATCTATTCAGACCACTACAGAAAGGAAAAAGTCCAATTCAGCTAACAGCACTTGAATATTTGAATTAAGTTTAAAATTAAGGTAAAAAATTAAATAAAAGAGATGAAGAAAAAAGTAATGGGAAAACCAGATACATCTTCAAAAAGTATGAGCAACCTCACAAAATGATACCAAAGTTAAAGGAACTAACTAAAGACTTTATCAAAATCAAACAATAATCAATAGGAACAATTAATTTCCTATCACCTGTTGTGGACATAACCACATTTCCTGCATTTCCATCAAGGCGGCCCAAGATTAACAGAATGAACCTTTCAGACCTAAATGATAGATACATCTACAACAGGACTCCTGAACATAAGGTCATTGCAGAAGAGGGGTTAAACGATTTTAAGAGCCATAGGATCATGTCAGGAGCCATAATGGGACAAGCTAATAATTGGCAGATGATCATCCTGAAATGCTTGCCTTGGATTATTATATAATCTGCGACGAGTGTGCCCCATTAGCAAGGCTGTGGTGGACGTGATTTTAGGAAAGATTCCTGCTATTAATATGCTTTTCCCATTATTATTATTATTAGACATTTGCTACTATCACTAAGCAATAGCACACCCCTTTGTAGCAGACCTCTGCAGATCCATGAAGATGTACTGTCTTGTAGTGGCACTATATAGACAAATAGATGACTTCTTAAGTCTTAATGATGATCCTATAAGAATTCCTAAAATTATATCAATGATTATTAAGCTCTTTTATATCGGGACTGCTATTAAGTCCCTCAGGCATAGTCGAAACTGCAAAGAGAACTCTGCCAGTCTCCTGAGTGTTATCAGTTAATTGCCCCTAGACCTTCTTCTGCTTAGAGCACATTCCAAGAAGTCATAACCATTAGCCTAGGTCAATAGAGGTTATCCACAATTTATTATAGGTACCAGGACAGAAGAGAAAATATTGCCTGGGTTTATCTATACAAAACTTCACCAATTTCTTAAGTTATAGTTTCAAACTTTCTGCGAACCTGTGGAGCTAGACAGGTGATGAATGTCTAGTTAGATAATTACTCCTAATGGATATTCATGTAAACATTCTGTGTTGTAAACTTCTATTTCAATTTATGACTTGAATTTTTGGTGTGAACTTGTGATGAACTTTGTAACATGTGATCATGTACTCTGAATGGTGTACAAATACCGAAGACAAAGACAGAGAGCAAGTTTAGTTAGTAGAGTTAGAATAGAGTTAGCCAGTTAAGACCCCGTCGCCCTTTCCTTTCCCCTGTCTAGAGTTTTTCTCCCTTAGAATCTTTACTTTGTTAGAATCTTTTCTTCTTCCCCACTCAGGACCTTTCCACGTTTCCCCTCAGATAGCTTTCATAGGATACTTTTTACACTTAATAAACTCTATAGCAACTTTTCTAAGTGTCTTTTCTTCCTGCGACCCAGCCGTAAGTTAGAGCCCAGCAGTTCCTGCTGAGATAGAACAAAGGCCACTTTGCCTAATTCTCTGCAGTTAGGCTACAGGTGTTAATCACCCCAGCCTGCAGTCTCTTACCCTCAGAAGTTTTTAGGATAGCACAAAGCTATCTACTTAACCCCTTGCTGGTCTTAAGGCTGGGATACTAGTGCCAGTCTCAGGCCACAGGATCCCTGACTGCAGATCAACACACAGCAGCCTAGGGGCTACCTCGAGAAGAACCAGACGGTGGGAGGAGGAGAAGAAAGAAGAAGAAGCTGCATCTCTCTCTCTCCCCCTCGCCACCCCAAGCCGGGGCGCGGGTGGAGTGGCCCCCCGCAGGATCAGAGTTTGCTGTGAGACTGTGTCTCCTAGAAATATAGAGAAAGTACACCCATGAAAGTTTCACCAAGATGGCTGCCTAAACATGACGTTAACAAGGGTAACACTAATAATCATGCTAACATAAAAGGAGGAAAATTCATGAGGTTTCAGTCAAACATAAAGAACAACAGACAACTAAGGAATACTGAAAGAGGGAGAAATAGTCTTCCCCAGGGAAGAGCACTAAACTGGTTATGCAATACCAAATGGTCACCCTTAATAAAAACATAAACAAGTAACATGACTAGACAAACTGTATTTGTGTGTTTGTGTGTGTTTGAGAAAAGAGGCCAGGAATTTAAAGGAGAGCAAAGGGGGCAGGTCTATGGGAGGACTTGGAGAGAGAAAAGTGGAGGAAGAAATTATATAACTACATTATATCAGAAAAGAATTTAATGACAGGGCTTTGACCTTGGGCATTACCAGGTGGATGTCATAACCAGCCCTGTCATTTTTGAGCAAGACTTTGGATAAATTTCAGTTCATTTTTTTGTGAAATGGGGATGTTCTTCATATCTTACTTTAATAGACTCTTACCTTTATTCCAGGAAAAGCTATGCCTGGTTTTTATAAAGTAGAAATCATTATGGTAACCATTTGCTAGTAGAGAAATCAGAGGGAACCCCAAGTGAGTAAACTCTTAAGGGGATGTATGTTGTCATGCAGACCTCAACCCACCAGGTAGTGGCCAAGCCTTCCTTTCTGGGCCATGTGTGAGTGTCAGACAATATGTGCCAAAGTGTCCACCATAGCCTTTCCCCAAGCCCTGGATGTTTATAGCCTAATGACTGTTCCCTTTCAGAGGGTGCACCTACTGAAATTAGCTAAATCTGTTCCCTTGACCCAATGATATATCATAGAGCTGCCTCTTTGTTCAGCTGTATGCAATAACCCTGCCTCTCAGTTCAACTCTAGACGATGAACTCAATGTTGAAATTCCCAGGTGTTGTGGTTTCTCCAACTAAGACCACAGATAGTTTGTGTATCTATCTGCTTGCCTTTTTTCTCACTCACTTAATATTCCAGATCCATCTCTTGCACTGTACTGGATGCAGCAACTTAGGACTTCTGTTGCTGTGTTAGAACACAATATAAAAGGCAGCTTGAAGAGGAAAGGGCTTTAGTTCATCTTACAGTTATATTCTATCACTAAGGGACATCAAGGCAGAAATCTGACAAGAACAGAAGCAAAGGTCACTGAGGAACAAATTCTGCTTACCGGCTTTTCCTCGTGGCTTGCTTAGCTTACTTTCTTATACCATCCAGGGGCAGCACCACCCAGGTGAACTGGGATCTCTCATATAGATCATTAATAATTTTAAAAATGTACTGCAGACTTGCCTATAGGCAAACCTGGCATTTTTTCAATTGAGGTTCCAGTTCTCAGACAACTCTATCTTGTATCCAGTTGGAAAAGAAAACAAAACAAACAGGACACCATTTGACACATGAAAACCCCCATTTATGGATGTCAATGATTGGGACAAAGAATCTAATAGGATACAGAGAACGTCTTACTTGCATGTAAATTGAATATGGTCCTTGTGTGTGGTGGTTGCACTCGTCAAACCCAGGGCTTTGCACACTGTATAAGGATTCTACCACTGAGCTACAACGCCAATCCCTTTTCCAAGAATATGTGCTAGACCCTGTAACCCACTTCCTAATAGTGAACTGATTAGATTATAAAAAGACCATAGGTTCTGCTTTATAGCATCCTCTGAACCTCTCTGTTTCTCATTCAATGAGAGAAGCCAAGAAGAAAGTTAGGAACAGAGGCCACCATCACTTACACAGCCTGTCCGGGGTTCTGCATGAGATGAGAGCACAGCCACCTCTGACTCCAGCTTCTGAGATACTCTGAGCCCAAAGACCCAAGTAAATTGTGCCTGTTCTGAAACACAAAAAGTATCACAATAAATGTCTAGCATCTGAATGCAACACTGCTAAGCTTTGGTGTTATTTATTAAATAAAACATAGCTAATATCAGTAGTTTGTGGCAGATTAAAGTCTAAACATTTTTTATTTTAAAGACTGGTTAAAAAAAAGAGGAAAGAGTGTGGAAAGTTGGCAGTTGAGCTCTTTAGATGGTTACAGAGTTCCAGTGTTCACAATGAGTCCTTTTGTTGCCGTTCAAATTCAAGAGGATTCAGACCTGGAGGGAAATGACTCCAAAATATTGACATTTTGTTTTTCAGGATGATTATACATGTATGCCTCCTAGCACTCACAAGTATGTACTTAACAACTCTCACCTCCTCTTCCCCTCATCTAATATCCCCACAGCTGCCATATTGAATCACAGTGCTGATTTTTATAGGACTGAAGTACCAGGAAGACAGGGGCCTGGGACTTGAAAGCAACCAGCTTAGAACTGATTGTTTCTACATTTAAGCACTCATGGAGTATCCTCGAAATATAATCTGTGAAAATGTCTGGGTAAATTGTACTTTAAATGACCTTTGAATTACCTCCTGTCTGCACTATTCCAGCCAAACCAAACCTCAACGGACAGATGGGGAAGTGGTTACAGCAAGAAGGGAAAAAAAAAACAATAATAACACTGAAAGTTAAAACATCATTGAGAAGAATTGTAATACTGGCTTCATTAGCATGCCAAACTGAACTCCAAGCAAAGCTCAACACCATATACTTGGCCCCATGAAGTGCATTAAGTCTGAGTTTTAATTCTCTGATTTAAAATATGGAAGGATTTTTTTTTTTTCCAGAAATGCAAAGCAACTGGTTCGCTCTAAGGAATCTGTGCCCCAAACACATAAAATTTAATTTCCAAGTAATTTCACGCAGAACTCAATTCAAGAATGGGCTGGATTAAGTGCTGCACAAGATTTTAGAGGTTAATGAGAAGCCCTGAGAAGTTATAGACTGACTTCCAACCAATGTAAAGAGAACAGCATACATGAAACAAAAAAACCCCAATGGGAGCAACTGAAGATGCTTCACCCTAGGCCAAGAAAATGGCTATGGGAGAGAACTTGATTTTAACACTGAGGCTCTGGGTCATATCAGCAGCAATACGGGAAGTGAACCTATTTAGTCATGAGAAAAGCATATTTTATAATCAAGTATTCAGAGTTCTCAAGGACAAGAATTTGGTACAGGCTTTTGGCAATGACTTATGTCCAGTGTTATTTACATTGATAGAACTAAAAGATATGTGACCCAGACACAGGAAGATGAATGCTTCATGGTTTTAAGGACTCCCATTTGTGGATGTGTGTGTGTGTGTGTGTGTGTGTGTGTGTGTGTGTGTGTGTGTGTGTGTATCTCATATATATAACATGTATATAAACAGTTTGAGTGAATTTTTTGCCACTTGTGGGGATAATGGCCTCCTGAAGGGCCACAGATTAATCAAAGTCCCACTTACAGGCATAGCCTCTCCATTTAATTGTTGGTCTAGGGAGTCCAAAAACCCCCCAAAGATAAGACTATAAGACTATTGTCATCGCCCTTAGTTGCCTTCCAGAACTAAAAGACAAGATCTATTGCTGAATAAACCACACACTTTGGACACAGAATCTTGGGTACTCAAGCTGGAACTGACCTGGAAGCTTGTTCCATGAGGACTAGCTCTCCTAGTACTGAAAATAAGTTCAAAGTCCTGTGAACATTACACGTGGTCTGTTCTAAGCTACCGAGCTCATCCCTAACTTAAAGCCTGGAGGATGTATTGTTGACCTAACTAAAATGACGCTCTAGGAGAGAAAATGAGTTAAGTTGACAGGCTGAAAGCAGCAACAACACAACAAGAAAATATCTCTTATAGATCAGGGTTAGGGTTAGGGTTAGCCTGTCCTGGAAGTTTTAAATCCTATTTAGAGGTTTTAATGCTCAGAGTTGCCACAAGGGGGCGCTGCTAGTAAACCAACGCCAGCCAGGCTTGGTAACCGTTAGCTAGAAGGATCTTCCAGGTCCCAGCATGAGAAAAAGTTCAGACAATACACAGCATCAGCCATGAGGTTTTCACAGAACAGTGTGTGCAAACGCAGACGTCCATAAAAAAAAAAGAACACTATACATTTAAAAAGGAGAGAGAGAGAGAGAGAGAGAGAGAGAGAGAGAGAGAGAGAGAGAG